>VDFB02286909.1:0-25531 GCA_007258455.2 Sequoia sempervirens
CAAACCCTAATGCACTAAAACCTATAAAATGAAATCATGGAATAAAATTACTAAATAGAGAGAAGCAAAAAGGTACCTAGAGGATAGGAGATGTCTAAACAAGATCTAAAAACCCAAAAATTTGTTGTTTCTAAAGTGTAGAATTTGGAATCTTCCGTTGAGAAATCGAGATGTACAAAAAATAGAAGAAACAGTAATACTGAGACTCATATGCCCAAGGTGGTGATTTATTCCTAGTATTAGGGTTCCACTAAAACTTTTGTAGCCTCAAGAGGTCTTCTGTAGCTTTAATCTTTTCTGATCTCTACATCTGAAAGTCTGAATTCTGCTTTTAGGTGAGTTTCTATGAATATGACAACTTCTTGAAATATTTGACAACGTTTGCAACTTTTTCTTCAAAGGATCTTCATGCTCCAATTCACTAAGATTCGTAATTCACACATGAAGAGGGAAAATTTTTGTTGTGTTGGGGAGTAGGGGTTTTCCTCGTTCAAACCCCATTTTGGTAATTAAACCTTGAAATGAAATATGAAAGCATGGAGGAATGATGAATGAAAAAATCATGTAACAACTCACCAAACCTTGTTGAAACCTTGGTTTGCAAATATGAAAACAAGCATGAAGTGGCCTCAATGAGTATAGCTCTCGATCATGAAACTTGAATAGGATAAAGGCTTTGAATGCTTGAACTTGATCACCAATACTACATCACCACATTAGCTCAACAGCATGCATGATGACCTAAATATTTCACATGATGAAATGCCTCTTGATCGCTACAATAATCTTCTATAAATCTTCCCTTGAATGCTCTTGTGAAAGTACTCTTCATTGCTTATGAAATTCTAGCTTGTTATGATAAATTATGTGAAATAACCACATATTTATACTTGTTTATGCCAAATTTCCTAAAATTACAACACTACAAGCTGACATCAGATCTAGGGTAATAAAATCCCACAAATAATTTTATTTAAAAAAGTCATGGTGAAGGCGAGACTCGTACGCCAGTTGGGGTATATCATTCCCATTGGCTTAAAATTAGGACACAAACTCTAAGAAGTGTCTTGATTAATGAACTGTTTAAAATCTAGTCTCGAGACCTAGGTGCGACTCATACGCCCAAGGTGGCGTATGAGTCCCAAATCACTAGACCTAGAACACATAATCAAAAACATTGGATTATAATTGGTCATTTCTTAAATGTCAGGATTATCCATAGGAAAATGCATTTGGTTAGGCTTGCGGATAAAAAATAGGACCAATTAAGGCATAACTAAGCCCAATTAATTAATAAATCCCTAGATTACTATGAAAGTGTAAAGATACAAATTACAACACCCTAAATAAGGCACAAGTATGTCCATTTAGTTTAAAAGGGCCCCAAAATTAATGTGAACGTGGAAAACACATTACAATTATAAATCAAGGCAACATTAGGCTCATTTTAATATTTATTATTTCTAAATTAAGTGAGGAA
The DNA here is from genome assembly GCA_007258455.2 of Sequoia sempervirens. NCBI lineage: Eukaryota > Viridiplantae > Streptophyta > Pinopsida > Cupressales > Cupressaceae > Sequoia > Sequoia sempervirens. Next base: position 1,481 of record VDFB02286909.1, read on the forward strand.
AAGGTATACTTTTTCTATTACTACAGTTAGCCCCCACTTTAGTCGGAGGAGGAACTTGCTTCAAACTTGCACTAAAGTAGACATTCAAGAGGGATCCAAGTGTACTAATTAATGTGCATGGTATAGGATGATAAAAATCAAGGAGGCGACCAAGCTCCAAGGATCCATGATCCTAGGTCAAACCAACATAAGTACAAAGGGACACACACAAGGTTTATGATATGCAACGTTACGATGCACAAGCATACAATGCCAAAGACATAAAGAAGAAAGAAAAGGAAAAAAAAGAGAGTGGATAGGGCCCCGAAAGTCTATACCCAATGATGTGGACCAGGTCTAATATGTTTGTCCAAAACACACTCACTCTGAGGTAAGGAAACTTGAGGAGACATTCGGTAGGTTAGTATCCAAAAAGGGTGGCTTAGAGAGAAAGTTAAGGCTCTATATCAAATTCCCACCATACAATGAGAAAGTCATTCCCATGTGTAGGCTTCTCGTCATACTAACCATATGAAAGCTATCCCTCTGATAACTTCAACAGGGCACCAAAAATTGAAACTTTGAGCTTCACAATGCCTAACAAGTTGTGTTAAGTGCTTATGAAAATTTATGCATGTAAAGGATTGTTCAAAGGGATCTTTGCTTAATTCATGTAAGGTCTCTTCTTAGAGAACATTATACCTAATATCTCCAAGAGAGGAAAAATCAAAGAAATATCACACCGTCGAAGGAAATTAAACCCAATGACACCACCAAGAAAAGGATCATGGTATGCCAAACAGGCCCTTAAGTGGCAAAAAATTCAGAAAAATCAGTGTTAGGCAACTTGACGTAAATATTTGAATAAGTTATCTATATTATTTCAAAAATATGTAAGAATGGAATTTGTAGAAAATTGAATGTAGTTTCTAAAATTCTAGAATTCTTCTTAGAGAACATTATACTTAATATCTCCAAGAGAGGAAAAATCAAAGAAATATTACACTGTCGAAGGAAATTAAACCCAATGACACCACCAAGAAAAGGACACATCACAAGAAGGAAAATTGCCAAATGAAACATGAGAAATTTCGAAAGATAATGTCAATGTATGCTCCCAATTTAAAGCGATCGCTAACACCATTGTTGTGAGCAATCTGCTTTAAAGTAGCCAATGAAGAAGACATGAGAGCTTATTCAAAAAGAGTGATGCCAAGTCATATGTTCTCAAATCAAACTACATCATGGATAAGGGTTTTCCCTTAAAATGCAACAACTAAAGATAACTTAGTACATCACATACGAGCCAACTTAAGGCATTTCATCCACATCCCAAGCTCACTCTTATGTATATGTTACTTGTGATTGATTTTTATTTGCATGATCTCTTAATTATTATAAACTATACTTGTATATAAATTTATTGTTTATGTATTGAGGGTCCTTAAACTAGCCTTCATGTAGAGGACCTTTTATAATTCCTAGTTAAGGAAATTACAATGCTCATAGCCAAAAATTATTTTCCTTGACTAACTCTTTCGAAGTAAAGTGAGACATTATACTTGAACAGAGGATCATGATATTTATGAAGAAATAAATTAAAAAATTGATTATTTCTTAGCTAATGAAAGAGTAATGTTTTTTTTGAGGTGTAAAATAGGTTTTGATGGGACCTGTAAACACATAAAAGTGGCCTAGACCTGCAAACCATATTTTTTTATGATGACCACGCTTGTCCCCCGCATAATTAAAGTGTTCCTCCATGACTATTTGAATAAATAATTTACACTTATTTAAATATGTCACTAATTAATACTTATTCCCTCCCATAATTAAATAAATTTCTAGTTTATTCAATTACTTATTTTTAATTTTCACCTACAATTAAATATTTACCATTAATTATTTAATTTGTTCATTATCCTTTTCTTCTTGAATTAAATAAAACTATTCATTTAACCCACTTTTCATCCCACAAGTAAATTATTAAAATAATTATTTATTTTCTTTTGTCTTATTGTTGTTTAGGAATTTAACCATTATTTTCTAAAAGTCGGCCTTCCTCCATAAACCAAATAATTTCTATTATTATTTGATTTTCCAACTACCTCTATCTCATTTATTCTCCACCTTTTATTTAATTGTCTCCAATTAAATCCCAACACTTTATTTCAAATCTTTCCCTAACTTTGACCTAATGTTTTCATAATCCGATTGCTCCTCATTGCATTGAATTCTCGCCTTTGATCTTAGGGCTTTACCAACTTCTAATCTTAGCCATCCATTTCCAAATTGGAATTCTTTAAAAAGGGTCTCTCTCTAGTAATTTTGATTCACGCACACAGCATGCTTGATAATTTTGAGTACTTGAGCATACAATTCTTCAATATCTTGCTTGTCTTAAGCATAGGTAATAGTTGCACTTCAATCTATGGGAAATCATACAATTTACAGCAAGATGGAGAAGGCAAGTACAGGTCAATCGCCAGAGGCTTGAAGATGAGGTGATATTGTTTCAATATTATTATGTTTCTTGCTTTCCATTGTGCTCTAATGTTGATTGGGGTTTAATTTTTTATGTTGCTTGCAATTAATCAAAAAAATATTTCCCCTATTATAGGACTTGAAACCCATTACAGACCAATTTTGATGGGATTTGTAACCCAATCAAGCAAAGCATGCTGCTTATAGGATAAGACACATACATGAAAGAGTATTGTTGAATTTATAGTATTCTAGAATTTTTCTATTCAAGATGTTTCTTGAACCTGCTAAATACAACTAGATAATCATGGAGACACTTATAAATTCAACAGCTTTCCTTGACTTGCAACATTGTGTTGATATGAGGAAAACGTGTCGAACTATGTTTAATCACGTCGTAGAACCAATTCCACCAATGAAGAACAAGCTTATGATATTATACAAGCAGAAAATAGCCAAAAATATTACAACCAAATATGTAGCTAAGATATTAGTCCTTATAACTAATAAATTAGTGTTATTCAGTGGTGAGGATGTTGTAGCATTAGTGCTTTTCTTGGGAAAAAAGGTCATAAGTTAAGGTCAGCCTTTTTCTTGTGTGATGTGAATTCAATTTCAATATGTGGTGGTAAAATATTCTTCAAATTCAAATTGAAATGAGTCACTCTACACTTAAATTTATTCCTATATTTCCTTATTTAAACATAAAACTCTAGTGCAAAAGATATACAACTGCAATTACAAGGAAGCTTTGTAAAAATTGGCATCCTATTTTATAGAATTACAAGAAAGTTTTTTTAAAATTTATAAATTTTATCAAAATTATTGAAGTTTGAAGCTAATGGAAGAATAAATTGGAATCTAGGCTTTGTGGATTTCTTTGGAATCTTTCAAGAACTGTTTGACTTTATTTGAGTAGGTTCTTTTCTTTAGACTTTGATTGTTTTTGATCCTAAGTGAGGTATTCTAACATATTGGCTTTCCCCTGAGTATTTGAATTTCTCTAGAATTGGATATTACATTTTCCTGATTGTGTCATAGAAAACTCCACTCTAATGTAATTTAGTAGGGTTTTTGTCATTATTTTATATTTTATTGCTCATTATGGTCTTAAGAACACTTAAGGTTGCGAGAAGACACTTTTATTTATTATCAAATTAGTTTTTCGTGGAGGTAGAAATACCAAAATGGGGTTTGACGAAGGAAAAATCCTATATGGCCACCCCCTCTCTTCTCTTTTTCTATGATTTATATATTTAGGTGTGAAGAAAATATATTTCAAATAGTGAATGTACAATGTAGACCTGTAAGTTCTAGATCCCAATTGAAGATGTTTAAAACCCTCATTTTTAGATTGGGGCACCCTTGCCCTTGTTTGGTCATTTCAAGCCCTTCTTACTGTCATGGTTCCCCTATGTTTTCTCTTCCAATATTTGCATTTTTTTGTCATTTTTAATTTTTTGTGCAATTATATATATTTTGAAATTAGGTCTTCGTAATAATTAGTTTACTTGAATAATATTCAATCATTCTATTTCGTTTGTAATAAAGGAACTAAGCTTGAGAATTTTTTCTCTCCTTTTCGGCAGTTAGCCAATCCTAACACCCTGGTTGGTTTGTGTCCCATTGTTAAGCAAAGAAATAATTGATTCAAATTAATGTACTAATTAAATCTAGGACCTCCTTTTACGCTTAAAAATTATATCTTTATTAAATTATAGCCTCTCATGATTTTCATGGTCTTTCTTACCTTTCTTTTGTTGGAAAGTGTGAAGGATTGAGTTGGTTTCATTGATGCATAGTAAGGAATTTACAAAAGAAAAAGAAGTAAGCAGCTTAATGAATGAGTTATTGAATGAAATAGTTACAGATAGTTAATTGTATACAACCACAGACCCGACACTATACACAATGTAACATAGCCATATTAATAATAATTCTAATATTCCCCTCTTATTACATCATTCCCAAAACAACAAAGTCACCTTGCCATGGGACCCCCCCACTAAGGTTTACATGACAAAACTCACTAATTACAAAATGTGTATACATTTTTGGGTAGATTTTCCTTCTGAAGAAACAAATCCTAAATAAAGTGGAACACCTCCAAGTCGCCTCATAACCTTCGTAAAGGTGTAGCTCCAAGTTGGATTTTTGAGTTCTTCCTCCCATGAACTCCCGAATCATAGACTATAATTATTGGAAAAACATTCTCCAAGTTGTCTTCTTGACCCTCATAAAGGTAGAATCCTTGGTCCAAAGCATAATTATTGGATTTAAACCATCCTCCAACTTGTCTTCTTGACCCTCGTAAAGGTATAATCCTTGGTCTGAACTGCAATTATTGGAAAACCATCCTCCAAGTTGTCTCCTTGACCCTTGTAAAGGTATAATCCTTTTTCATAGTCTCATGAACTCTCTGGGAAACTATCCATACAGAGCTCTTCACCAAACCCTTTACCTGTCTCCAAAAATCAAACTTCACAATATACGTATTCTTTAAATCTATCAGCAATAATAGGGAAAGCAAGAAATTAAAGCCAAAATTGATTCTCTTGCAGAGCATCATCTCTAAGTGAGAAGCTAACTTGAGATGGTGGAAATTCCTCCATCCTCAGGTGCTACCAACCTCCAATGTTGAAGGCTCAAGGTACAAACTTATGAAGCTTCATTCTTGATTTTAGAGAAAATGTAGTATGCAAGTAATGTTTCCAATCAAGAATAAATTCTTCCACCTTTAGCACATGTTCAACTAATGCCTTCTAATCCCTGTTTCCATGTCGAGCTACATGCTTTGTTGATTTTTCATCAACCTCAACGAAAAACAACATAGTCTTTTCTTCTTCATAACCTCCCTTTCAAAGTATGTATCAACAGTGTTTCTTACATCAAGTCCACTCACATAAAATTGATTAACTCCTTTAGTAGATAAACCATTCATCGTGAATGAACTAATAGCAAAAAGAAACTCAGCTTTAACAAATAATGCACCCTTACAAACATTTTCCTAACAATTATTGATTGAGGAGTATATCCTTTTCATTCTAATAATTAATCTTGCTCGAATCTTGAGCACCCTCACAATCAATTTTGCATAAAATAAGCTTACACATACGTTTAGAAATATGCCTCCCTATAGTACAAAGAATTTATGAGGCACTTACAGAAAGACCGAAGATTATGAACTCAGATGTTCGCCTATACCTAGCTTTTCTTTCAAAAACACCTTTACTTTCCTTATCATTCATCAACGAAGTCGGCGTGCACAAATTTCAACTCACCAACATTGTTGCAGTAATCATTAAACACCAAATGTTCAAGAGTTGAAATGTAACCACCAAACATTCAAAAGTTGAAATCTATATGCAGGCATTGATCATACCACAGATCCACATTATTTAAATCAGATTCAAACTACTACTCACTCACCAGAGAAAAAAACCATTTTAGGCTGGATTTTTGTATGAAAATACCAAGAAAGGGAAATCATGTGTATTTTATGCATTGTTTTTGCAATAAAATTTAGTCATAACCACACTGTGCATAGAAATGGTCTCTTACTACGGGTCTCACTTCATCTCCTCAGAGAAAGGAATCCATCCTCAACAATAAAATGGCATCTTGCATCGTACGTCCTCCTCGATGTGTAGCCATTGTTCTCTCCTATTCACACATTCCATATACCCACAAATATTTCCATATGGTCTAATATGGGCTACCTGACATTGAAGCTAACAACCAAGTGATTAAAGGGGAGCGCCTGTGGAAGATTACCTTTTGGAGCCCCTTCAAGTACAACTATACGATTTTCTATAGATCATCAAACCTTTGACTACGAGTCCCTAGTCTGATTACATGCTTTGATACCAAATGTTGGAAAATACGAAGGATTGAGTTAGTAAGAATTTACACAATCAAAATAAGTGAGCAGTTGAATGAAATAATTGCATATAGTTAACTATATACGCCTGCACACCTGCCACTATACACAATGTACTATAACCATATTAATAGTAATGCTAACATCTTTTGTATATGGCTCATTATGATTGATGAGAATTAAATAAAATTTAAATAAACTACCACAAAGGGTATATTGATATACAAAATTCAGCTGGTTATAACATAAAATATTAAATCTTTCTTGAATAAAAAGAAAAATATAAACGTGTTGTCTAGTGAAAAGCTTGATTTTACTGAAAAATATAAAGTTTTGATATTTACTATTGACTCTCTATTAGCTATCCCTCCCTAAAAATTTATTTGAAAAACCCTACCCTATATTTTTACCACACCTCAGGGCCAATATTAGTATTGTTGTTATTGGTGTTGTGTCATGTTCTATATCTTAAATTTCAAGACATTATATTTAAACATAAACCTTAGACAAGCCCCCAAAAATTTTGTTGAATTTATGAGATGCAAGTTCAAACTTCTTGTTGTTGTCAAAGAAAGCCTCACAAATCTTACTATAAATTAGGATTCTATGTTAACAATACAATAGCTCTCAAGTAAACAAGTGGTCATACCTATAAAAATATATCTTTTTCTAAACTAAGATTTAAAGATCCTTCATGATTTTGAATGAATTAGTTAGTAGTGTTTTTGTATATTTTAAAATTCTCTTACCAACGAAAAGGAAACTGGAGGTATATAATTGTCTTGTTTTATCCCACATAAGACATTTTAAACCTAAGGGGATAACATCCATAACTGATTCCACACACTCTAGATGTTTATGTAAAGGATAGTGATAGTAAAATTGCTATTTTTGTACTATATGTAGATGATTTAATCGTTATAAGAGATCACACACAGTACATTAAAAATATGAAGGATCAACCTAAAAAATATTTTGAAACAACTAACCTAGGATTGATGCACTACTTTTTGGATATGCAAATATTTCAAGAAGAAGGAAGGATCGTGATTTCTCAAATCAAATATTCTCTTGATGTATTGAGAAAATGTAATGTGGAGTACAAACCATCTAGTACACCATGAGAAGTAGGATTAAAATTGAGTGCTAATACCACTCAAAATAAGTTAGATGGCGAATTGTTTAGACAAATCTTTGGAAGTCTCTTAATGTATCTCACTATAACGAGAGCAGATATTGCATATGCAGTTGGCATTGTATCTAGGTACATGAAACATCCACATATTTAATATTGGACAGTAGCTAAGAGAATACTAAAATACATTCAAGTACTTATCAACATGAATTTGAATCTAAATATGAGGAGAGCCTATTCTATTAGGATATTCACATTCTTGCTATGCAAGTGGCTACTATGACAAAAAAAAAAAGCTTTTCGATATATTTTTCATCTTGGTTCAAGACGAATTTCATGGACTTGTAAGAAGTAATCAACAATATCACTATCATCCACATAAGCTAAGTACATTGGTTCATCAAAGGCATACCATGTAGTGCAATGGCTTAAAAGACTAGTTGAAGAAACACAACAACCACAAGATTGTCCAACTATTATATTTTGTGATAGTCAAAGCACCATTAAGCTAGAAGAAAATCCTATATCATGTTGGATCCAAACACATAGAAGTACATCATCGCTTTGCTCATGACTTGATTGAAAAACAAGTAATATAGTTAAAGTTTTGTGAAATAGAAGATTAAAGTGTTGACATATTTACCAAAGCATTACTATAGAGAAATTTGTCGATGGGACATGTTATATCTAAAGGAAGTTGCTATACAATTATTAACATAATAAATGTTGTGATTATCTTTCTTAAATAAATACTATGAGAGGCGTTGAAAATAATGTTTATTAATAGAATGTATCCAAAAGACTCCACTATTTAGAAATAATATTTATTTATGAAATGTATCTAAAAAATCACAGTCTATGAAACATTCCAGCATATGCAACCTTCCTTTTCTTTTCTTTTATACTTTTCTCTTTAGAAGTTTTATTAACCATTCTAAATACTTCTAAAATTATGTATGAAGAAGCAAACATTTTGTTTTATTTACTACACTCTATTTTTTCTGTTTCAGATATTTTATTTCTTCAATGGTTATGGATAGAGGTGGCGGGGAAGGCGAGGGGTTGCGATTGCATGGAGAGGGGTGGCCATAAAGAGATCATGCGGACCTTCTTGAAGGTGAATGGGTGCCACGGAATCAGTGGACCAGTGGAAGCAGTTCAGCAGACGGGCTAAGAGCATCACTGTCATTGAAGTGCCGAGGACAGCTCCCATGCATCCCCGCCTTCCAGTGCTGAAAGAAAGGAGGCGTAGCTGGGGGTCGCTCAACTCAACACCCACATCACTGCCATCTTTCATGAAACGATCGGGGCAGAAGCGCAGAGGGTCTTCCCACACGCATGGGCTTCGCCCCAATCCCCCGCGGCTCAGTATTACGTGACTGCCCTTGGGAATGTGGTACCCAGCCACTGTGCTGTCCTCCATGGACATGTGAGGAAGGTTGAAGGGTGCCACCGGATGTAACCTCAGCGCCTCCTTTGCACACGCCTTCACGTACACCAGCTGCATAAGGTCCGATTCCTCTACTAACCGATCTTTGCCCACGACTGTGTCGATCTCCTGCACGGCTTTCTGCATTATCTCCGGCTGCAACAGCATCTCTGCTAAAGCCCATTCCACGGCATTCGACGGATTATCAACTGCCGCCAATGTCAATTCCTGCACATTAGATTAGCGTCAGTTTAATTAAAATATATATAGATGACTTTAATTACAATATGGCCACACTAATTATTGATGATTGTTATTGACAATTACCGTCGCTTGAGATTTGATCTCTTCCAGGCTGAGCAAGGGTTTGCCGTCAGAGGAGTCTTTTATAGAAATCAGGACGTCCAACAAGTCTTGCGGTTCCTCTAAAGAGGTACATTCGCGCCTCAAACGAAACCTTTCTTCGATGAGTGGTGTGTGATATTTATCCACAGTGTGGATGGCTCTTTTCATGGCCTTCTCATTGCCTCCGATATCCAGCCACCTCAAACACGGCATGTAATCAGAGACGCACATATTAAACAAAAGAGACAACGCCTTGAATAGTGCTTCTACGTACTCTTCCTCCTCTGCACCGGGACCTCCATCCTTATAACCACCTCCACTTGCAAAGTAGCGCCTGTTGAAGAGGAGCTTTCTGATCACATTTGCGCTGTAGTGCCTCACAGCACTTCTTACGTTAATTAAAGTCTTGGGTTGTGCGTGCGATTGAGCGGTGCATTGGTTCCATATCCAATGGACCAGATTGTCGGCCTCCTCCATCCGCTTGCCTTGCAACCAGTTAAAGCGTGAGGTTGTTAACACCTCCGACGCAAGCGCACGCCTCATTTTCTTCCACTGATCTCCCCAAGGAACCAGTGCGACGGATAGAAATCCTCTGCTGCAGTATTCAGAAGCCATCGTGATGGGGCGAGAAGCAAATATAGCGTCTTGTTTCTTAAGGAACTCTCTTGCTATGTCCGGCCTATTAACAGCAATGACGTGGACGCTTCCTAGGCGAACGCACAGGATGGGAGTAGCATAACTGTGGAGGAGAGAGTGAACCCACTTGTAACCGGGTCCATTGCGCACTAACTCGGGCAGATTGCCAACTAGTGGCCAGGGTTGTGGCCCTGGAGGCAAAGCCACAGAACTTTGGCGTGTTGATGACTTCACTAAATGGAAAAATACAGCAGATATAATGACAAGAATTGCAAGAGTGGGAAAGATGGGTAAGGTGTAATTACACAAGAGCGCGACAAAATCAGTATCGATCGGATCGTGCTGAACCTTGTTTCTTCCATTCCAGAAGAATGCAGTGGAAGACAACGAAGAAGAAGAGGCGTTGAACATAGAAGCGTGATCCATCTTATGGAAAGAGAAGCAAAATCCTGCCTCGCTCGATTATCACCCAACAAAGATGAGATTTGTTTTTTGATAGAATTGTTGTCATTCGTCGAAAATTTATAGGCTAAGGTTTACTGATACACAAGTTTCACGTGTACTTAGCCCTCCGATGGAATGAATCTGTGCATTTGCCGTGTGGAGATTTCAGCTCGTTTAGCTCAATTTTGAAGTGGATGGACATAACCGAGGACAATTCCCTCTGGAGGTTTTAAAAGGCAAACTGTGTCGACCCGACACATACTCACATAACGAGCCGACCAAGCGAGAGTGACGGATGTCATATTCTATTGACTTACGTAAACATTAAAATTACGACACTGTTTCGCATCGTGAATATTGTCTATTTATTTCTGAAAACGCATTTTTGAATTGATTGTATTTTTCAGTCAAAGGTGTATTTTCAAGGGTTGGATTGATTGACGTTTCTTACATGATGAGTTGAAAAAGAAAGAGCAGGTGTGAAATTTTATCGTCTGTGACCCTTTTAAGTATATTACAATTTTACAATTTATTACGTCATATAGTTTGACTTGTTATATATTTTTTTACAAAAGTAAAATTTCGAAATTTATTATAGATAAATTTAAAATAATAATTTAATTTATAATATTAATATTATTTTGTAGAAAATGTCTTAATTCAAAATATTTTCAAACATAAAATATAATTATTTTAAATTTTTAGAATATTTTTTGTAAGATTATTTCAAACATTTTTTAATATGAATTTAGAAATTTATCGTGCATTGTAATGATAAATTTAAGATTTTACATTTATTAGTAATGGTTTTAATTGTTCTATATTAATTACACCGGTTTAGGATATTTATTATAAAAATTCATATTATTTGGAATATTTTCAAAGATAAAATATAATTAATCTTGTTTATAAAATAGTTTTAATTAAATTATCTTGAATATTTTTAATATGTATTTAGAAACTTGTTGTGAATTGTTAGAGTAAATTAAAGATTTTTTCATTTATTACTAATAATTATCATTGTTTTCATATATATATAACACTAATGACATAAATAGGATTTTTTGTTTGTTTTAAAAAAAATATACATGCTTTGATGGTGACTATTGAGAATGTGATAATCATGCAAGTTTTTAGGAAGGGAAAAAAATATTTTCTTTATTCTGTTTTCATTCTAATATCGTTTAGCTCAATAATTTCCATTACTTTATTAAAGATGGGTGTTTATTTTTCTCAAATTTAATGTATAATAGATAAAAGTATTTTAATAGAGAATGTTTAAACTATTTTTTCATAAATTAAACATATTATTTGACAATTTATATTTTTCTTAAAATATTGAATTAAAGCAATTTATATGGCTAAACCATCATAAAATATTTATATAATGGATAGGGGTGACTAAAATTCTAGGTCAGAGTGAGAGTGATGGATATTGCAATGCTTTCACTAAAATGGGGAAAATTTACAAGTGTTTAGGCTACTTTACACAATTTTAATACCAGGACTATGTGGAATGTGTGTAAGTAGTAACATGATCATCTTGATTATGGAAATAGATTTTAATAGTAATAAAATAATAACAAAAGGTATTGGATTATAAGTTGAGCTTAAAACAAAATATATATTACTTGAACATATGTATTTGTATCAAGTCATTCCATTTAAATATGTTCAATATTAAATGGAATTTGATATGAAAAGGGAAATTTTATTATAATTTTTGAATAAAAATATTTATTCAAAAAAATTTAAAACTACGAATAACTTTATTTTACTTTTTATAAATTCAACATTTTAAATTATAATAAATAAATATCTAATTTCTCCATATGCGTGTTTTTAATTGTATAATTGAACAACCTAAACAACGCGAAAATTATACAGCATGCCTAAACTATATTGTAATAGTGAAAATTGTTTACCAATTAATCGTTCCATAAGTTTTGTGATTAAAATTGCTAGGTTACTTTTTATTTGTAGATTAATGTATAATATGATATTTCTTTTCATCAGAATCGATACACGATTAGATCAACTTTTCCTCTTATTTTTATCCGTCATCTTTAGGACATAGAGTTAATCTCTAAATCTTTTAATTCATCATTCTAGTTCCAATGATTTCATCATGTAAAATTTATCTAAATCACTTTCCTAATTATTGAATTAAAACCAAAATCATTACATTAGTGAAAATTGCTTACCAATTACTTGTTCCATAAGTTTTGAGATTAAAATTGCTAGGTTACTTTTTATTTGTAGATTAATGTATAATATGATATTTCCTTTTATCAAAATTGATACATGATTAGATCATCTTTTCCTCTTCTTTTGATCTGTCATCTTTAGGACATAGAGTTAATCTCTAAAACTGTTAATTGATCATGCTAGTTCAAATGATCTCGGCATGTAAAATTTATCTAAATCACTTTCCTAATTATTGAGTTAAAACCAAAATCTTTAAATTTGGCTTTCTTAATTTAGACTCAAGCTTCCCTTCCTTGCCAGACATTATTAGCCAACTAGAAAACCTAAAATATTTTATATTGCATGCTAGGACGGTGTGTTTAAATATTAACTCTAATTTAAATTTAGTAATCTAGGAAGCCAATGAGCACATTTAGAATAAAAATACAAAAATATTACAAAGGATCTTTTTAGCATTTCATATTCTATTCTTTCCTATTATTATTGAACTTAGTTCATATTTCCTAAATTAATCAACCAAGATATTTGATTGGCTAGCGCCCGGGCCTTGTAATTTAATAAATTCTCTAAAGATATTTATAAGCACGATATCTTTTATTAGAAGCAAAGAACATATATCAAGGTCCATAAGTCTTAGAAAGAAAAATGTAGTGACACCAAGCCTATAAGTTACAAGTTTATATTTACATAAAAGTTCATATCCACACTTATAGGGATCACCTTCATACTTGTAGAAGTGTGCCAAACAATTTACCAATAGAAATTTATATCTAATTTTGTGAAAGAACCATAAATAACTATAGACACTAATACCACACATAAGAATAAAAGTAATGATAACCATCAATTAATATTGGAATAAAAAAAATAATAGCATTAAAAAATTATCTTAAGAATCTTTATTTCTACTAAAATAACTTCTCACGCAACTAGAATACTTAATCAAATTTCTAATTATTAAATAGAATTAAATGAATGCATATTATTATGATGCAATATGTCATTCCCAACATTTAGTGACATGGAAACCCAATTCTTTAATGACAAAAACTAAATATAAATCTTATCGTGGCCATCATGATATAATATTATCTGCACTCATTGGTATTGAAAGCATCTAAATGAGCATAAGAATTTAATAACAATTCAATCAATTGCAATGGATTTAACACTCCCAGGTCACTCCTTAAAATAGATTTGATGATTTGAGGATTTATCCTTTTTAACTTAACCCTGTTCTATAATTTAACTGTTGCGTGAAGTTATCCGCACAAGGTAGTCATCGCATTATGTGTTTTAACATTCATATTGAAAAGAATATAATTGAATATATCTTATTAATTCATTTAATTTTTCCAAGTTAATTTAATTAAATATTTTACTTGATTAAACGATGGGGAACTATCAACTTTTATTAAGTAAACCATACAGTGACCTAATAACTTTTTTTCTCAAATGATAATTTGCTACAACACATAATAATAATAATAATAATAATAATAATAATAATAATAATAATTTCCTCTAATGTTGTACATGAACTAAAGGAAATAGGGTGTCCACCTTTTGGGATCGATGGAACTGTGCTTAGGACCTCTTTCACTCTTAGTTCATTAGGAAAACCTAGATCCCTCAACCAAGTCAATCAATTGAGGGAAGGGACTGCTAGGAGGTTTCCTTAGGTGTTATTAAAAAGGGGGTTCACTATTAAAATGAAGCTTCAAAGGAGAAATGCAAACCCTAATGCACTAAAACCTATAAAATGAAATCATGGAATAAAATTACTAAATAAAGAGAAGCAAAAAGGTACCTAGAGGATAGGAGATGTCTAAACAAGATCTAAAAACCCAAAAATTTGTTGTTTCTAAAGTGTAGAATTTGGAATCTTCTGTTGAGAAATTGAGATGTACAAAAAATACAAGAAACAGGAATACTGAGACTCATATGCCCAAGGTGGTGATTTATTCCTAGTATTAGGGTTCCACTAAAACTTTTGTAGTCTCAAGAGGTCTTCTGTAGCTTTAATCTTTTCTGTTCTCTACATCTGAAAGTCTGAATTCTGGCTTTTAGGTGAGTTTCTATGAATATGACAACTTCTTGAAATATTTGACAACGTTTGCAACTTTTTCTTCAAAGGATCTTCATGCTCCAATTCACTAAGATTCGTAATTCACACATGAAGAGGGAAAATTTTTGTTGTGTTGGGGAGTAGGGGTTTTCCTCGTTCAAACCCCATTTTGGTAATTAAACCTTGAAATGAAATATGAAAGCATGGAGGAATGATGAATGAAAAAATCATGTAACAACTCACCAAACCTTGTTGAAACCTTGGTTTGCAAATATGAAAACAAGCATGAAGTGGCCTCAATGAGTATAGCTCTCGATCATGAAACTTGAATAGGATAAAGGCTTTGAATGCTTGAACTTGATCACCAATACTACATCACCACATTAGCTCAACAGCATGCATGATGACCTAAATATTTCACATGATGAAATGCCTCTTGATCGCTACAATAATCTTCTATAAATATTCCCTTGAATGCTCTTGTGAAAGTACTCTTCATTGCTTATGAAATTCTAGCTTGTTATGATAAATTATGTGAAATAACCACATATTTATACTTGTTTATGCCAAATTTCCTAAAATTACAACACTACAAGTTGACATCAGATCTAGGGTAATAAAATCCCACAAATAATTTTATTTAAAAAAGTCATGGTTAAGGCGAGACTCGTACGCCAGTTGGGGTATATCATTCCCATTGGCTTAAAATTAGGACACAAACTCTAAGAAGTGTCTTGATTAATGAACTGTTTAAAATCTAGTCTCGAGACCTAGGTGCGACTCATACGCCCAAGGTGGCGTATGAGTCCCAAATCACTAGACCTAGAACACATAATCAAAAACATTGGATTATAATTGGTCATTTCTTAAATGTCAGGATTATCCATAGGAAAATGCATTTGGTTAGGCTTGCGGATGAAAAATACGACCAATTAAGGCATAACTAAGCCCAATTAATTAATAAATCCCTAGATTACTATGAAAGTGTAAAGATACAAATTACAACACCCTAAATAAGGCACAAGTATGTCCATTTAGTTTAAAAGGGCCCCAAAATTAATGTGAACGTGGAAAACACATTACAATATGAAATCAAGGCAACATTAGGCTCATTTTAATATTTATTATTTCTAAATTAAGTGAGGAAAAGGTATACTTTTTCTATTACTATAGTTAGCCCCCACTTTAGTCAGAGGAGGAACTTGCTTCAAACTTACACTAAAGTAGACATTCAAGAGGGATCCAAGTGTACTAATGCGGATGGTATAGGATGACAAAGATCAAGGAGGCAACCAAGCTCCGAGGATCCATGATCCTAGGTCAAACCAACATAAGTACAAAGGGACACACACAAGGTGTATGATATGCAACGTTAAGATGCACAAGCATACAATGCCAAAGACATAAAGAAGAAAGAAAAGGGAAAAAAAGAGAGTGGATAGGGCCCTGAAAGTCTATACCCAATGATGTGGACCAGGTCTAATATGTTTTTCCAAAACACACTCACTCTGAGGTATGGAAACTTGAGAAGACATTCGGTAGGTTAGTATCCAAAAAGGGTGGCTTACAGAGAAAGTTAAGGCTCTATATCAAATTCCCACCATACAATGAGAAAGTCATTCCCATGTGTAGGCTTCTCGTCATACTAACCATATGAAAGCTATCCCTCTGATAACTTCAATAGGGCACCAAAAATTGAAACTTTGAGCTTCACAATGCCTAACAAGTTGTGTTAAGTGCTTATGAAAATTTATGCATGTAAAGGATTGTTCAAAGGGATCTTTGCTTAATTCATGTAAGCTCTCTTCTTAGAGAACATTATACCTAATATCTCCAAGAGAGGAAAAATCAAAGAAATATCACACTGTCAAAGGAAATTAAACCCAATGACACCACCAAGAAAAGGTCACATCACAAGAAGAAGGAAAATTGCCAAATGAAACATGAGAAATTTTGAAAGATAATGTCAATGTATGCTCCCAATTTAAAGCGATTGCTAACACCATTGTTGTGAGCAATCTGCTTTAAAGTAGCCAATGAAGAAGACATGAGAGCTTATTCAAAAAGAGTGATGCCAAGTCATATGTTCTCAAAGCAAACTACATCATGGATAAGGGTTTTCCCTTAAAATGCAACAACTAAAGATAACTTAGTACATCACATACGAGCCAACTTAAGGCATTTCATCCACATCCCAAGCTCACTCTTATGTATATGTTACTTGTGATTGATTTTTATTTGCATGATCTCTTAATTATTATAAACTATACTTGTATATAAATTTATTGTTTATATATTGAGGGTCCTTAAACTAGCCTTCATGTAGAGGACCTTTTATAATTCCTAGTTAAGGAAATTACAATGCTCATAGCCAAAAATTATTTTCCTTGACTAACTCTTTCGAAGTAAAGTGAGACATTATACTTGAACAGAGGATCATGATATTTATGAAGAAATAAATTAAAAAATTGACAGAAGGAATTTTATGGGCTCAGACCCAAAACCAGCTTTTTATGATGACCACGCTTGTTCCCCGCATAATTAAAGTGTTCCTCCATGACTATTTGAATAAATAATTTACACTTATTTAAATATGTCACTAATTAATACTTATTCCCTCCCATAATTGAATAAATTTCTAGTTTATTCAATTACTTATTTTTAATTTTCACCTACAATTAAATATTTACCATTAATTATTTAATTTGTTCATTATCCTTTTCTTCTTGAATTAAATAAAATTATTCATTTAACCCACTTTTCATCCCACAAGTAAATTATTAAAATAATTATTTATTTTCTTTTGTCTTATTGTTGTTTAGGAATTTAACCATTATTTTCTAAAAGTCGGCCTTCCTCCATAAACCAAATAATTTCTATTATTATTTGATTTTCCAACTACCTCTATCTCATTTATTCTCCACCTTTTATTTAATTGTCTCCAATTAAATCCCAACACTTTATTTCAAATCTTGCCCTAACTTTGACCTAATGTTTTCCTAATCCGAATGCTCCTCATCGCATTGAATTCTCGCCTTTGATCTTAGGGCTTTACCAACTTCTAATCTTAGCCATCCATTTCCAAATTGGAATTCTTTAAAAAGGGTCTCTCTCTAGTAATTTTGATTCACGCACACAGCATGCTTGATAATTTTGAGTACTTGAGCATACAATTCTTCAATATCTTGCTTGTCTTAAGCATAGGTAATAGTTGCACTTCAATCTATGGGAAATCATACAATTTACAGCAAGATGGAGAAGGCAAGTACAGGTCAATCGCCAGAGGCTTGAAGATGAGGTGATATTGTTTCAATATTATTATGTTCTTGCTTTCCATTGTGCTCTAATGTTGATTGGGGTTTAATTTTTTATGTTGCTTGCAATTAATCAAAAAAATATTTCCCCTATTATAGGACTTGAAACCCATTACAGACCAATTTTGATGGGATTTGTAACCCAATCAAGCAAAGCATGCTGCTTATAGGATAAGACACATACATGAAAGAGTATTGTTGAATTTATAGTATTCTAGAATTTTTCTATTCAAGATGTTTCTTGAACCTGCTAAATACAACTAGATAATCATGGAGACACTTATAAATTCAATAGCTTTCCTTGACTTGCAACATTGTGTTGATATGAGGAAAACGTGTCGAACTATGTTTAATCACGTCGTAGAACCAATTCCACCAATGAAGAACAAGCTTATGATATTATACAAGCAGAAAATAGCCAAAAATATTACAACCAAATATGTAGCTAAGATATTAGTCCTTATAACTAATAAATTAGTGTTATTCAGTGGTGAGGATGTTGTAGCATTAGTGCTTTTCTTGGGAAAAAAGGTCATAAGTTAAGGTCAGCCTTTTTCTTGTGTGATGTGAATTCAATTTCAATATGTGGTGGTAAAATATTCTTCAAATTCAAATTGAAATAAGTCACTCTACACTTAAATTTATTCCTATATTTCCTTATTTAAACATAAAACTCTAGTGCAAAAGATATACAACTGCAATTACAAGGAAGCTTTGTAAAAATTGACATCCTATTTTATAGAATTACAGGATTTTTTTTTAAAATTATTGAAGTTTGAAGCTAATGGAAGAATAGAGTGGAATCTAGGCTTTGTGGATTTCTTTGGAATCTTTCAAGAACTGTTTGACTTTATTTGAGTAGGTTCTCTTCTTTAGACTTTGATTGTTTTTCTATCCTAAGTGAGGTATTTTAACATATTGGCTTTCCCTTGAGTATTTGAATTTCTCTTGAACTGGATATTACATTTTCCTGATTGTGTCATAGAAAACTCCACTCTAATGTAATCTAGTAGGGTTTTTGTCATTACTTTACATTTTATTGCTCATTATAGTCTTGAGAACACTTAAGGTTGTGAGAAGACACTTTTATTTATTATCAAATTAGTTTTTCGTGGAGGTAGAAATACCAAAATGGGGTTTGACGAAGGAAAAATCCTATATGGCCACCCCCTCTCTTCTCTTTTTCTATGATTTATATATTTAGGTGTGAAGAAAATATATTTCAAATAGTGAATGTACAATGTAGACCTGTAAGTTCTAGATCCCAATTGAAGATGTTTAAAACCCTCATTTTTAGACTGGGGCACCCTTGCCCTTGTTTGGTCATTTCAAGCCCTTCTTACTGTCATGGTTCCCCTATGTTTTCTCTTCCCATATTTGCATTTTTTTGTCATTTTTAATTTTTTGTGCAATTATATATATTTTGAAGTTAGGTCTTCGTAATAATTAGTTTACTTGAATAATATTCAATCATTCTATTTCGTTTGTAATAAAGGAACTAAGCTTGAGAATTTTTTCTCTCCTTTTCGGCAGTTAGCCAATCCTAACACCCTGGTTGGTTTGTGTCCCATTGTTAAGCAAAGAAATAATTGATTCAAATTAATGTACTAATTAAATCTAGGACCTCCTTTTACGCTTAAAAATTATATCTTTATTAAATTATAGCCTCTCATGATTTTCATGGTCTTTCTTACCTTTCTTTTGTTGGAAAGTGTGAAGGATTGAGTTGGCTTCATTGATGCATAGTAAGGAATTTACAAAAGAAAAAGAAGTAAGCAGCTTATTGAATGAGTTATTGAATGAAATAGTTACAGATAGTTAATTGTAGACAACCACAGACCTGACACTATACACAATGCAACATAGCCATATTAATAATAATTCTAATATTCCCCTCTTATTACATCATTCCCAAAACAACAAAGTCACCTTGCCATGGGACCCCCCCACTAAGGTTTACATGACAAAACTCACTAATTACAAAATGTGTATACATTTTTGGGTAGATTGTCCTTCTGAAGAAACAAATCCTAAATAAAGTGGAACTCCTCCAAGTCGCCTCATAACCTTCGTAAAGGTGTAGCTCCAAGTTGGATTTTTGAGTTCTTCCTCCCATGAACTCCCTAATCATAGACTATAATTATTGGAAAACCATTCTCCAAGTTGTCTTCTTGACCCTCATAAAGGTAGAACCCTTGGTCCAAAGCATAATTATTAGATTTAAACCATCCTCCAACTTGTCTTCTTGACCCTCGTAAAGGTATAATCCTTGGTCTGAACTGCAATTATTGGAAAACCATCCTCCAAGTTGTCTCCTTGACCCTTGTAAAGGTATAATCCTTTTTCATAGTCTCATGAACTCTCTGGGAAACTATCCATACAGAGCTCTTCACCAACCCTTTACCTGTCTCCAAAAATCAAACTTCACAATATACGTATTCTTTAAATCTATCAGCAATAATAGGGAAAGCAAGAAATTAAAGCCAAAATTGATTCTCTTGCAGAGCATCATCTCTAAGTGAGAAGCTAACTTGAGATAGTGGAAATTCCTCCATCCTCAGGTGCCACCAACCTCCAATGTTGAAGGCTCAAGGTACAAACTTATGAAGCTTCATTCTTGATTTTAGAGAAAATGTAGTATGCAAGTAATGTTTCCAATCAAGAATAAATTCTTCCACCTTTAGCACATGTTCAACTAATGCCTTCTAATCCCTGTTTCCATGTGGAGCTACATGCTTTGTTGATTTTTCATCAACCTCAACGAAAAACAACATAGTCTTTTCTTCTTCATAACCTCCCTTTCAAAGTATGTATCAACAGTGTTTCTTACATCAAGTCCACTCACATAAAATTGATTAACTCCTTTAGTAGATACACCATTCATCGTGAATGAACTAATAGCAAAAAGAAACTCAGCTTTAACAAATAATGCACCCTTACAAAAATTTTCCTAACAATTATTGATTAAGGAGTATATCCTTTTCATTCTAATAATTAATCTTGCTCGAATCTTGAGTACCCTCACAATCAATTTTGCATAAAATAAGCTTACACATACGTTTAGAAATATGCCTCCCTATAGTACAAAGAATTTATAAGGCACTTACAGAAAGATCGAAGATTCTGAACTCAGATGCTCGCCTATACCTAGCTTTTCTTTCAAAAACACCTTTACTTTCCTTATCATTCATCAACCAAGTCGGCGTGCACAAATTTCAACTCACCAACATTGTTGCAGTAATCATTAAACACCAGAGAAAAAACCATTTTAGGCTGGATTTTTGTATGAAAAGATAGGGAAAGGGCAATCATGTGTATTTTATGCATTGTTTTTGCAATAAAATTTAGTCATAACCACACTGTGCATAGAAATAGTCTCTTACTACGGGTCTCACTTCATCTCCTCAGAGAAAGGAATCCATGCTTAACAATAAAATGGCATTTTGCATCGTACGTCCTCCTTGATGTGTAGCCATTGTTCTCTCCTATTCACACATTCCATATACCCACAAATATTTCCATATGGTCTAATATGGGCTACCTGACATTGAAGCTAACAACCAAGTGATTAAAGGGGAGCGCGTGTGGAAGATTACCTTTTGGAGCCCCTTCAAGTACAACTATATGATTTTCTATAGATCATCAAACCTTTGACTACGAGTCCCTAGTCTGATTACATGCTTTGATACCAAATGTTGGAAAATATGAAGGATTGAGTTATTAAGAATTTACACAATCAAAATAAGTGAGCAGTTGAATGAAATAATTGCATATAGTTAACTATATACGCCTGCACACCTGCCACTATACACAATGTACTATAACCATATTAATAATAATGCTAACATCTTTTGTATATGGCTCATTATGATTGATGAGAATTAAATAAAATTTAAATAAACTACCACAAAGGGTATATTGATATACAAAATTCAGCTGGTTATAACATAAAATATTAAATCTTTCTTGAATAAAAAGAAAAATATAAACGTGTTGTCTAGTGAAAAGCTTGATTTTACTGAAAAATATAAAGTTTTGATATTTACTATTGACTCTCTATTAGCTATCCCTCCCTAAAAATTTATTTGAAAAACCCTACCCTATATTTTTACCACACCTCAGGGCCAATATTAGTATTGTTGTTATTGGTGTTGTGTCATGTTCTATATCTTAAATTTCAAGACATTATATTTAAACATAACCTTAGACAAGCCCCCAAAAATTTTGTTGAATTTATGAGATGCAAGTTTAAACTTCTTGTTGTTGTCAAAGAAAGCCTCACAAATCTTACTATAAATTAGGATTCTATGTTAACAATACAATAGCTCTCAAGTAAACAAGTGGTCATACCTATAAAAATATATCTTTTTCTAAACTAAGATTTAAAGATCCTTCATGATTTTGAATGAATTAGTTAGTAGTGTTTTTGTATATTTTAAAATTCTCTTACCAACGAAAAGGAAACTGGAGGTATATAATTGTCTTGTTTTATCCCACATAAGACATTTTAAACCTAAGGGGATAACATCCATAACTGATTCCACACACTCTAGATGTTTATGTAAAGGATAGTGATAGTAAAATTGCTATTTTTGTAATATATGCAGATGATTTAATCGTTATAAGAGATCACACATAGTACATTAAAAATATGAAGGATCAACCTAAAAAATATTTTGAAACAACTAACCTAGGATTGATGCACTACTTTTTGGATATGCAAATATTTCAAGAAGAAGGAAGGATCGTGATTTCTCAAATCAAATATTCTCTTGATGTATTGAGAAAATGTAATGTGGAGTACAAACCATCTAGTACACCATGAGAAGTAGGATTAAAATTGAGTGCTAATACCACTCAAAATAAGTTAGATGGCGAATTGTTTAGACAAATCTTTGGAAGTCTCTTAATGTATCTCAATATAACGAGAGCAGATATTGCATATGCAGTTGGCATTGTATCTAGGTACATGAAACATCCACATATTTAATATTGGACAGTAGCTAAAAGAATACTAAAATACATTCAAGTACTTATCAACATGAATTTGAATCTAAATATGAGGAGAGCCTATTCTATTAGGATATTCACATTCTTGTTATGCAAGTGGCTACTATGACAAAAAAAAAAAAAAAACTTTTCGATATATTTTTCATCTTGGTTCAAGACAAATTTCATGGACTTGTAAGAAGTAATCAACAATATCACTATCATCCACATAAGCTAAGTACATTGGTTCATCAAAGGCATACCATGTAGTGCAATGGCTTAAAAGACTAGTTGAAGAAACACAACAACCACAAGATTGTCCAACTATTATATTTTGTGATAGTCAAAGCACCATTAAGCTAGAAGAAAATCCTATATCATGTTGGATCCAAACACATAGAAGTACATCATCGCTTTGCTCATGACTTGATTGAAAAACAAGTAATATAGTTAAAGTTTTGTGAAATAGAAGATTAAAGTGTTGACATATTTACCAAAGCATTACTATAGAGAAATTTGTCGATGGGACATGTTATATCTAAAGGAAGTTGCTATACAATTATTAACATAATAAATGTTGTGATTATCTTTCTTAAATAAATACTATGAGAGGCGTTGAAAATAATGTTTATTAATAGAATGTATCCAAAAGACTCCACTATTTAGAAATAATATTTATTTATGAAATGTATCTAAAAAATCACAGTCTATGAAACATTCCAGCATATGCAACCTTCCTTTTCTTTTCTTTTACACTTTTCTCTTTAGAAGTTTTATTAACCATTCTAAATACTTCTAAAATTATGTATGAAGAAGCAAACATTTTGTTTTATTTACTACACTCTATTTTTTCTGTTTCAGATATTTTATTTCTTCAATGGTTATGGATAGAGGTGGCAGGGAAGGCGAGGGGTTGCGATTGCATGGAGAGGGGTGGCCATAAAGAGATCATGCAGACCTTCTTGAAGGTGAATGGGTGCCACGGAATCAGTGGACCAGTGGAAGCAGTTCAGCAGACGGGCTAAGAGCATCACTGTCATTGAAGTGCCGAGGACATCTCCCATGCATCCCCGCCTTCCAGTGCTGAAAGAAAGGAGGCGTAGCTGAGGGTCGCTCAACTCAACACCCACATCACTGCCA
>VDFB02286910.1:0-41198 GCA_007258455.2 Sequoia sempervirens
AGGAGAGGAAGGGCAACAAGAATCCTTGACAAAAGTGGAAGGAGGGTGATAATGTTGCAAATAATCCTAAATCACCATTTTGTATAGTGTTGGATAAGCTTTATTTATAAGTGTGCAGAATCCCAAGGCTACTTATATGTCACACATTCTATGGAAGCCATTATCAATTTAAGCTTGAGAATCTAAATTTTCTCATCTCTTTGTGTATCGATTGGGATCTGCAAATGCAAATTTCATTATGAGATTTGGTCGATTGACATATCATATGTGCTATGGAGGAAGTTAGTATTTTTATTAGTTCTCAAAGAGATCTTTTTATCATAGTTTAAAGGTCAAATAAAATATTATATATTGCCAAGCAAGTTAAAGTTAGGAAGTACTATTTTGCTCAGAACAGGGTCCATTTCATGATTCATTAAATGTTTTGTGTCAAAATGTCAAAAAATATAAAAGATAAAATTGCCTCAGTTGTAATTGGATGCATTATCGCTTGTACATGACATATATATTAAGGGGGGGGCATTTTGAAAATTGAGCTTCAAAGTCAAATTTTCTAAGTAGAAAATCTACTAGAGGATGGAGGCATCGTAGGTTGGATGACATTCAACAACCTCTCGTGAGTCACTAATGACGGGGTTGCAAAACTATTTTAGTAACAAAACAACTTGTGCCAAAACGACTAAAGCCAAGATCAGTTTCCAGGGGGAAGCAAGTACCGTCTCATATAATTTGTGATTAGAGTGGTAATGATCTACAATGGTGGCTACATACACAACATCAAGTTGTGTAAGTTTTGATTGGATGTGTATGTACCCAATCACATTTATTGATTGTTAGTGAATGGAGTGTTTGTCCCCATTCACGAGGTAGTGAAGTGATTGGAAGTGTTTGTCCCCAATCACACAAGTTGGTAATTATGATTGGATGTGTTTGTCCCCAATCATAATTGTTGTGAGCAGATGTGTTTGTTCTTGATTTATAACCTTAATGTTGGATAGATGTGTTTGTCCCTATCCAAACTTCATGTAATACCTTGGGTAGATGTGTTAGTCCCTATCCTTGGTTCCATGGATAGATTTGTTTTTCCCCATCCTTGGATGGAAGTACTAAGCGTAGTGAGGCTAGTTCCACTATTGCTTGACATGAGTAGATGTGTATGTCCCTACTCTTATCTTATATTGTTTGGTGAGATATTGTGTGTGGTCATTAAGTATTGTGATGTGCTTTCACCCCATGTTCACACTAAGGGGGGGTGTTGGGATTTAGTGTTCACATAGGTGTTAGGAATTTAGAAAGGTAATTACTATTGTAATAGTGAAGTTGTTAATAAACAACTCACTAATATAGCTTTGATAGTTAGTCACATATATTGTTAAAATAGCAATATAGTTAGTAATTAGTGTGTTATACCCATGAATGGTATTCCAAGAAATTTGTTATAACACCTCCCTATAAATAGGAGGTTGTTTGGCTATGTAAGTGGCTATATATTAGCCATGTATTAAGTATGAGATGAAGCACGCATTATTTTTATGTTGAATTATTTGCAGCTTCACTGATCATATATTCTCTCACACTCTTGCTAGGGTTTGCTAAAATGTTGTCACCCTTGCTAGGGTTTGTTAAAATGTTTCTTTATATGTGAATTTAGGTTTAAAAAACCTATCTAGTTTGCTTCGCCCTGCACTTTATTTCTAATTCTTCATTGACTTGCTCCCCCAGTTCTTAGTGTCATAAGTCATTTTATTAACTTCTTTGCAATGTTAAGTTATTGGGCCCTTGATCCTCTCCTAGTGCTCACCTAAAGAAGAAGATTCTACATGTGCTTAATTAAATGGCTTAAGTGAGCCCACACTTAATATATAGTTCTCATCGCATATTATGCATTTTCGCTAATCCACATGAAGTATTATATTTAGGAATAGAACACCCACAAAACTATGGAAGGGTTGACACTTGACTCCTTTTTAGTGGTTTCCTTTCGACATGATTTCACGAGTCCATGAATAGTTTTATAAAGGTTAAGTTAGTTGTCACAAAACTGTGGAAAGGGGACATGTGTCAATACCATTTTTTTTAAAGGGATTATGTGGGTTCGTGGGATGATTCAAGAAGATCTATATGTGACTCACAGAACCACAGAATAGGGACACGTGGACTTATCTCAATGTCTCCAATGGGTTTCTATCGAAGCCTAGGATTGTGAGCAACAAAATGATGACATGTGGCATAATCTCATGAGGATTCTATATCCTAGCACACTTTAAATTTTAAAACAAATTTAAAACAGATGTTTATATCATAAGTTACTTGATCGTTCAATGAACATTTGACGTATGGCTATAGTTGAATTATGGAATGAAGTGCACAAAGTGTTAGGATTGTGAACTCAAACCTCTAGAATCACCCTATAACCGTTAGATTTACAAAGATCAATAGTCGAGAATTTATTTGAGATGGAACATTTGAATGATGCCACCTCTTGCTGAAAGTGATAAATGAATAGAAGGTGCAAAAATGTAGGACAACTCTTGAATTTAATTCTCAAGGTCTATACAGAATTGTAATGTACTAATTGTGTAGTCTAGAGGTAACATGTTTCATTCACTTTAATATTTGAGAAAAAAAAGAAGTAAAATTTCTATTGCTAAGTTATTTTATTTTTAAGTGAGAGGGCCAACACATAGGGAGATTGCTCATTGCAGTGCACACCAAGGATATTTTGGGATCCAACAAAAATAGTCCACACCTGTTGGTTTCTCTATATTTATCTTTTCAAGAATCAAAATACAAGTGAAATACAAAAATCCCAGGTTTCATCATTTCTTAATTTTTCAACCTTGGGGTTTAAGGTTGATAACTTGAGAGTTCACACTATACAAGCATCTCTACCACCACTACCAGACCAACTATTGGGAAAGGAAAAGAAAAATCAAATAGAAAAATAGATTATGTTGGAGTGCTTAAAAACCCAAGTTTCATGGATGAATACCATGATATTTATGATCCTGAAATCTATAGTAGGATTACCTTAGAACTTATATTTTCATGTGAGAATAAGGTTGCAAAGAAAATACAAACTACCAATAGTAAAACAATTCCAATTAATTGCATCACTACACCGTGGGTAGTTGGATTGGGGCACATGATGTTACATGAGGTTTTCCCTTTCCGAAAATTTATCATGGTTTGCGCCCAAAATTATGATGATAACAAAAAAGTAATTGTTAATAAAGATAAAAAAGAAGAAATGTTATCCATTATTGTAGAAGAATTTGGAAATGTGTTGGGGTTACAACTAAAGAATTTGGAAATGTCCACATTGACCTATAAAATATTGCTAGTGATTATGAAGCAATCGATGAAGGGGAGAAAAATACTTTTCTAATTAAAATAGTTCAGGATTGTCATAGTAAGGCAGTGTAAACCACTGGAACTTGGTGAGAACATGCAGGAGCTAGCTGGTGAAGATCAGAAGAATTAGATGGAAAAGAGTATGGATGAGGGGCCGTGTGTGAGAACCAAAGGCAAGACCAAGAAGAGGGCTTCTATTCTTGTTTAAGAGCTTGAAAAAGTAGTGGAGATGCATGAGAACGTTATCTCCAGCAATTTAGAAGCTACCAATATTTTAGATCAATTACAATAGTTTTTGTTGTCTTTTGGATTTTTTAGCTGACGTTTTGCTGATGGTATAGTTGTTTGTTGTCTATGGCTCATCTTTAAACAACTATGTTTTGTTTTTGGGGGATGTTTGGCATTATTGTGTTATCTTTTGCAACATGTTCTCATTGTAAATGGTTTTGGGATCCCTTCAAAACTTGCTTTTCCTTATCAAAAACTTATTCAAAAATAATAATAAGCCTCCTCATGATTTGGAAATCTTTAGACCACGGATTTAGGATACTATTTCCATACTATCATTTTTCCTCAGAATGGATAGCAATCGGGAAGTGGGTGCAAGCCTCCTTGACATAATATTTAATATCCATTATCCTAAGCGACATGTCAAATATAAATTTCTTGAGCATATTGTAGAATCCATACATAAAAAAAAATTAATGATTAAAGGGGGTTCCACTAAGACATTTAGGTTCACAACCTACTTGTGCTATTTTATTTTTTTCAAATTTAGTGCAATGTTTCTAACCAACAAGCTTCAAATTCATACCTATATGAATGTTGAGGAAAAAAATGGCTCCAGTATATGATTGGACCACTAAGATAAGGATGCATGATTCTCGATGGAACTACAATCATTTTGTGGACTACTTTTTGGTTCCATTGTATCAAGAAATTATAAATACTCCAATGTCTAGATTGTCTATGTCTTGTAGAGATTACATTCAACTAGGAAAAGAAATACAATTGGTTGATTGGTACTTAATGGAAGAATATATTGTGCTAAGATCTTATGGCTTAGGATTGAGCCATACAAACTTCCAATACATGTGATAGAAATGGTTTTTGCACTAGAATATGTACGAAAGATGGAGAGTACTGATCAACTATACTTTGTCAATCAACAAAAGGATAGCATATTTCCTTCTTTACCTTTTTCATGTGGAGGGTTCACATTCGAGAGAAAAGCATTTAGCGTGGTACATGAACTTTTGAAAAAAATAAATCAATTTGATGTTATCTCTCACTAGCAGTATGATCCATGTGACACCATTAAATCAAGGATTGTGGCCAATAAGAATGTTGAAAGTAGAATTCAACATTAAAGTAAACCCTTACTTAAAAATTTGAAAAAAAAGGATTCTTGGGATGAGATCAGTTACAACAAATGACACTTCCATCAGACAAACAATGTAGCATGCTACAAAAGTTGATAGAATGATTTGATAATATGAGTTTCCAACTCAAGTCTGTGCAGAATTGTCTTTGAAAAATATTTTGAATTGCCTATATGTATTCCTTCATTTGAAAATCAATACAAAACTCATATTCATTAATGTGTTCAATTATCTATATTATTTATTTCCTCAATTGAAGAAAAAATCTAGTTTCTACTACTATATACACATTAAATGATTGTTAATGTTGTATATGCTACTATTTTTAATATGTTATTAAGCATTGAGGTGAATGATGAATCACTGAGTACATGTAAAACTTATCAGTATGACACAATTAAAACATGAAATTATTAGTAATATTTGTTCAATCTGATTCATAATTTCATGGAATACAATATAAAATACCATCAACTACACTTTGGAATATGAATCTATGATTCATGAAATGTAGTATAAATTTAAATTCCTAGAAATTGTTAAATCCCTAGACAACAGTTAAAATTTAGAATCTAGATTCTACATTGGAAATCTGGAACAGTGGAAAATACTAGTGCATTAATTTATTCAATGTGATTCATAATTTCATGGAATACAATATAAAATATCAATGACAGTTTGGAATATAATTCATGAAATGCAATATAAATACCTAAGTAGTGCTAAATCCCTTGCATTTTCCAATTCACCTCCTGGTCTTCACTCCAACAATGAGATTGAGACTCATCTCGACTTTGAGTCTAATCTTTTTTTTCTTCACCCTACGCACATCCACTCAATTGCATCTCAAGTTCAACATTCATTGTGTCACTGTCATTTGTGCCACTACCACTAACATTTGAAGTGTTGCACAACCCTCTTCTTTCACATATGGACTTCCAAATTGTGAGTGCCCTTTCAAAAGGAAAACTTCAGATATTGTACCTAGTTGTATACATCCTCAAGCAATTTTCCAAATTATTGTCTAGTTTGTTTCTTATCTTTGATTCCAAAAACCCCAATGCATTGAAAAATATCTCAACCTCCATTGACCCCAATATCATTGTTTGACATAGATCAACAAGTTTTAAATATTCTGATAATGAATCACACAATATTTCACTTTGGCCAAAGGTTGCCCAAACCCTTGCTATTGATCCGGCTTGAATGGGATTCTCCATGGATTCAAATTGGTTAATCATACTTATTGCAAAACAGGAAGCTTGTTCTCTAATCTTAGTTGCATTTATAATTCCTTCTATTTTTTGTCCATTATATTCTGAACTTTTTGAAAAGTGTTTGGCCAAGGTAATTACTTTTTATGAAAAAATTATGGGTTTTGAGGGTGACTTGGGATCCAAAATTGAGGATACACAATAGACATGGCATGAAGTATTTCATCTTGAGGAAATCATTCAAGAATCTTTGAGAAAAGAGATTTTGCAATAGATTTTAAAAAATCACTTACAAATTTAACAATATTGTTAAAAGCTTCCTTTGTAATAGATACTTCTCTGGTAGAGCACTTAATCGTTGTACAATAGTGCATTAGTATCTCAAATCTACGTACAAAGACACATAATTCCCTACTTGCATTAAACTGTAAATAATTTGCAAGATTGTCCAAATCTATAATTAATTGTCAGCTTATAAATTTTGGACTTTTGAAATGAATAATCTGATAGATATAGATTATCGAGTGTCATGCATGTCATGCATGTCATTCTACGTAGTTTAGTATATTCATGAATATACATAGTTCTACCTTGGACCTTTTTCACAAGATTGTTCATTTCATCCAACATGTGGAGAAGACCAAATATAGTTAAGAGTGTCTCTATATCACTTAACCTATGCAAGAGGTTAGGAGCTTTGTCTATTGTGTGGCAATGTTTGTACATTACTCCAATCAAGGATCGATATTATGAAAAAACTTGTTGTGTTGGTCCATGCAAGGAGATCCATATGGTATCAACATCCTTACAAAGCTTGTTTCCTCCTGTTATTCCCTCGGAATTTTTTTGAAATTCCGCAAAACATTTGAGACTTCGGCAGAAGTATGAGTAGAGCTCACAGACTAGATTTTCAACTTTTGATACTGAAGGAAACTTGCTTACAATTTTAAATGCTAAATTCATTTTTTGGGTCATGTGGTGAATGGAAATCATGTATGGTGAACAAGTAGTTTGTAACTTTATGCAAAAACCATTCATGTGACCTTGCATTACTAAATATCCATCAGCTCCTACACACACCAATTTTTTGGCAATTGTGAATTCATTCACACCTCCAATTTCATCCAAATATTTCTTAACTAGCTCAAATAAATTTTGTGATGTCGAACTCTCCTTCATTTTATGAACACAGAGTAGATGAGGTTGGTGGACATGTTGGTGTACAATATACACATGCATACATACCCAAGAAGTATTATCTACCACAGTAACTTCATCTAAAGATAATGCAATGAAGATTGACTCTTATTTTTTCTTGTAAATCTTGTTTTTCCACCTCACCAAGACAACTTGCCCATTCCCATCTAGAGTTTATTGACCAATGTATGCAAGGAAAGTTAGGAACACCCAAAAAACATAATAAATTATTATATTCTGGGTAGTCTGTCATAGGACACCCTATGGACAAAATATGAAAAATAACACTCATTTGAACAATTTTTTCCAATTGTTCTCTCACCAAATGTTATCTTTCCAAATTGAGCTTCAATTGAACCTCCACATTCAACAAGCTTCGCCATTATTTTCATATGATCATCATATTCTAGGGTATACTTAACATGAAGACATTCTTCCTTTGATTTCTATCTTATTACTGATTTTTCCTTTCCGTCTATGATTTCTTTTTCATAAAATTTATTGATATGATTTTCTATAGTGTCAAACTTTAGCTACAACTTCTTATCTTTTTTATAGTTCCAACCACAAATCTTACACTTTCATTTTGTTGGAGGTTCATCTTTGTTTGCATTCTCCATTGGTTCAATGAATGGGTACTTTGACACCCAATGAATCTGAAAATTCCTTGTCATATCCCACTCATGCCCCATTTTTTATTTGGATTTTATTTTCCTCTTCCTTGCAACATCATCATCTATGATGCTAACATTTTCATCTAGGTCAAGCAACTCATTTTGGCTACCCTGGGTATCCCTTGGAACATCTTCTGCAACATTGTCATCCTCATCTGACTCAATTAACTCATTCCAATCTTCTTGTAAGCTATTTTCAATGCCTTCTTCATTAATATTTGGTGCAAGAGTTGATGATGTAGTTCCAACTTGATCTAATGGATTAAAAACACTGCCAAAGTAAGAATTTATGGTAACTCTAGTTTTTGGGCATTTTGATGGCCTCCCTTCACCACCCTAGGGAGTCTTAATCTTGTTTCACTTGTTGCTTGACATCTTGATCTCTCACGAAATAAAAGCTACCAAAAAAATGTCTTCTCAGTTTAAGGACATAGGCTATAGATCCCATTCCCTACTCAATATCATATTTGAGATTGAATCAAGAATGGAAAAGAGATAAAAATATTATAACACTATGATGAAATGATCACTTACCTTTAGGTTTTCACTGAATTGATATTTGTTAATGCAACAATGTCTGTAGTTGTAAGTTTGTAACTTGCCTGATCAAGGTTCCAACTTTTGAATCGAGATCTGACAACTCACAAGTCCAAAACTAAACAAAATGTGTAAAAATAAATCAGAGTTTTGATTGTATTTATATCAATCCATATTTGGTGAATTTTGTGAATCTCGTGTAATTATAAAACGATACATTAAATTTGGTGAATCTCGTGTAATTATACAACGATATATTTAAATGTTGGGCTAATCAAACCTCAACGAAACACATACGTTATAATTTTCAAGGCGATTATGGTCCTATGATTAGCATGGACTTATCATAGTATTGGCAAAATGGGTCCTCATATGCAATTATTCTATAATGTAATTAGTGAAATGTGTCCTCAAATGTAATTATTTTTTAATGTTATTGGTGAAATGGGTCCTCATACACAATTATTTGTAAATTTTATTGGTGAAATGGATCCTCATGCATAGTGAACATTTAATGATGTTGGTGAAATGTGTCCCGATACACAATGTCGTTGTAATAGTATTGGTTAATATGTGGGTGATTTAATACATGCTTCTGAGATTCCAAGAAAAAATATTAATTAGTTCATTAGAAATGTGTGGTTGTTATGGAAAAACTATTAATTAGTACATATGCCTCATAAAATAAATTGATGGAAAATTGAAATTTATTGGATCAATAATTCGTAAAATCTGAGTGATTTGGCCACCCCATTGGTTGTGATATATTCACCAATTTTGACTTGGCCAATATGGACTATTCACCAATTGGAAAAGATTCGCCACTAAAAAAAATTGTGGTGAGTAGCAGTCGCAAAGGAAAGGAACTGATTGGGGAATAAAAACCCTAGAAAGGGTTGTGTACCCACTTTAAACAATTTACATAAAACATAGACTAGAAAACAGAACTACATATTTTACGCCTTTTAGCTTTTTGGAAGTAAGGTATGTAGGCAGTCTAGGAAATGAAAGACACTCCCAGTACTCATGCATTCAAGAATAGGAATTAGGGCAAAAGAGATCACCTAAAAACTTCTAAAAAGATAAACAAAAAGGAATCCAATTATACTCAAAAGAGTCCTGTATGGATTGGTTGATTCCCCGAGGCCTTACACCAAATTTTGAGGCAGGTTTCAAGCCTAGAGATATACATTATATACCCCTGATGACAATGACCTTGGTACACTTCAGTAGGAAGTGTGGTCTTCATGGAAATGACTCGAGATCTGGATGATCCCAATGAGTCTGAGACTCTAGATAGAGCACAAATCTATCATATGATAGATGCCTACCTCATTTTAGGTGGATGCCTCATCCAATTGTATATATAGATGAATTCTTGTTTCGTATGAACAAATGATTGGTTAATATTCCAAGTTGAAAAATACCTATCTCGTATGGATGGAACTTCTTGAGTATGCTTATGAATGAATATTTGAACATTTAAGAAGGAAAAAAATAGTGGTGTTTATGGGTTAAAAATTATTAGGTTATCACACCACTAATGAAGTCTATTTGTGTCAAACTCGAATCTGATACTTCTCCCTTATCAAATATTTAAATGAACAAATAAAACAAAAGCATGAATAAAAAAATCATGCCTCCCCTGAAACCCCCCTCTTCTATCTTATATCATTTTCTTCCAACTAATAACACCCAGATGGTTGCACAAAGATTCAATCAAACTGTGGGTTGTGGAAAATTATGTGGAGTGGCATGGAATCATCTCCCTTCCATGTACTCAAGTCGTTGGTGCATGGAAACCATGAATTTTAGTTTCCACTCCTTAGATGTTGCAGATTAGAATAATTTAATGACCAGCGAGTTTAAATATCAATAAAGTGGTAAAGATATGGAATGTGGAGGTATGCATGGTTGAGGGTTGGTTGAACAATGACTTGATAAATCATTTTGTTTGTCATGACTCAAGGAATTAATTGCCAACTATTTATTTAAGATAATTTCTATTAATTATTAATTTATAACAATTTATTTAAAACAATTTAAACCAACAATTCAACATTGATTAATAATAAAGTAGTTATGACAATTCACATAATATTCAAACATTATTGATCTTGTTGGTTTATTAATTAGCATAGATAAACACTATTTCATAGACATACATATGAAAAAAATACACATATCAATGTCCCCTACCTCATTGGGTGGTTGAGTAGGTTGAGGCAAGTGCATGGGTCCCAAGAAAAAATGTTCTCTATGAGCAAGTTTTGGGCGAAAATGCCCTATTCTATTTTTTTTGTTTTTTGTTTTTTGTTTTTTTTTTTTCTTCTACTAGTTTCAATCGAATGGGTTTTGGGTGAAACATATTTAGTTGAACAAGTTTCACTTAAATGTCAAGCCATGTATGACCTACCTCGAAGCCATGTGGTTTTTATTGAAACCTATTCAATTGAATATGTTTCACCCAAAACACTCTCACTGGAAACTATTTTATTGACTGAAAGTGTGGCATGGTTTGTGATTTTTCCCTCTCTTATAGAGACCTGGATCACTATCAAAGATAACAGTCAATCTCATAATTGTAAAAAGAGTAATTTATTTAAACTAAATAATGATTGTATGGTTGGAATTATAATGTGACATTGATTAACAAGTGTTTGTTTCATAATGCCATTTTCATATGGAAAAAGATGATACTTGCTTGGAAAGAGGTCTTGAAGATTGTGGGCAAGAAGGCTCTTGACAGAAGGAAAGAAGAGAATAGGCTTGAAAAGAAGCTATTAGACTTGAGTGTAAATTGCAAGACCACAATAATGACAAGGACACTTATAATGAAATGGAGGGTACCAAGCACTAGTTGAGATGTATTAAAAATTAAAAATCGAGGGGCTAAGATCATAGATAAGATCAATTGGCTAAAGGAAAGGGGGTAGGGGGGCCAAATATTTTTAAAAATTGATTTGCTCTTTCCTCCCATTAAGGGTATCATGTTATCTAATAAGTTTGAGTTTTTGAGTGACCTATTTGTAGATAACACTACTTTGTTTGTCAAGTGTAATCAAGATAACTTGAAATATGCTCTACTCAAACTTAATGTTTTTTGTGAGGCCTTGTGTGCTAAAATTGTTGATCGCAAATTTGTTATCTTGGAATGGAATGACAAGCCTCCTAATTGGTTGGGTAGGTATAACTGGCAATGGGGATGCCCCAATAAGATAGTCAGATATATAGGAATTCCATTTCTAGTTTATCCATCTTTAAAAGAGATGTGGGAGTGGATGTTTAGGAAAATTGAGAATAAGAATATCAATGGTAGAAACATCACCTCTCCTTAGCTGGTTAGATTCAAGTTTGTAAAAAAGCTTTAACCTCTTATAGTATCTATTATGATTCTACTTGGTTATTTGGTAGCTATCAAATTGATAGAATTCAAAAGTTGCTAAATGGCATTTTATAGTCTAATGGGAAAGGTAACAAAAAGAGGTATGATGTCAGTTGGTCTTAGTGTTGTTTGCCTAAGCATTTGGGGGGTTTAAGTCTCAAAGTCCTTAAGTTGCAAGGCATTTCTCTAGCATTGAAATGGATCTTAAAATATTTTGTTATGAAAGAGCCATGGAAAGTTTTGTTTAGAAATAATATTACATTGTCCAAGCCTAAGAATGTGAAGAGTTGGGTTGTTTGCACCTAATGATTTTCCTTTTGGTAAATTTGTGGTTTTTTCCATTTGGCTATAGTATTTTTGGCAATATATGGAGGGAATGGAAAAGTGTGAAACATATTCTTAAGAATAATGGGCTCTCACTAAACCTAATATTTTTTTCTTTGCACACAGATTTGTCTGGTGGAACTTATATTGGAATAATAAACCTTTGGCTTTGACTCAAGGTTGTTCAACTAAATATTGGGCTTCAAAAGGTATTGCCAACTTCGATAATGTCATGGATAAAGCTAGTATTAGAGATTGGTTCAAATTACAAAGGGGGTTTGGTATTCTCAATCCTTGGAAAAGAACACTCCATTTGAAGAAAGCCTTTTATAATGCCAATTTTCTTATTGTTTTTGAAATTTTATACTAATATAAATGGTAATATTCAATGGATTGACGGCATTGATTTTTTATAGAATGGCCTTCAAGAAGATGTATAATATGTTGGTTGGCTCAAGTGAAATAATATGCAAGATCAATGAGAATTGGAACCTTATGTTGTCTGACAAAGAGTTGTCCTTTATTCTCAAATTTACGTGGCCATGCCTTTGTGAGCCTAAAAAGATTTTAGGTGGATGCTCATATTAAAGAAGCTTCTTTTGTTCAATGGTGTTCATAGCTCTAGTTTTTTTATCAATTCTTGTAGTCTTCAAAATAAATCTAAGTCTTATGAGCATTTGTTCCTAGAATGCCCTTTAGATTTTAAGTTATGGCCTATTTTTTGGGCAACTATTTGAGTTGGGTTAATAGGGATGGTTTTAACTAGGCTGAAATCATGTTTGGTTATGTTAAATCTTTTTTCCGTTGAGTTTGATAAGTTTTGGTTTGTCCTAACCAATGAAATGTTGTGGAATATTTGGAAAGAAAAAAATTATGAACTTTTCCAAGTAAAAGAAGGTATCTTTCTAATTCATATTTTGAGCTCACTCTTTCAACATTATGATGCAAGTTTCAGTGATTCTGGAAATCCCAAAGAACTAGTTTCTTATCCTCTTGAACTCTAGTGTACAAGAAGGAAGTGTTAAGTGTGGATGATGAAAATGTGAATCACAAATAGTAACAATACAATGAAAGTACAAAATTCACACTTCAACAATCACTCAATAAAACTTAAGATCTATGCATAAAATCAAATGATAAACAATAATAACATAACAAAGACCTTAAGCACTTGCAGAGCGACGAAGATGCTTGAGATGAACACGACAAAGGCTGGGGCGAACACGGCGAATGTTGGGACGATTTCGGCAAAGGATGAAACAACTACGGCCCGTGCCTCTGGTTTTGGCGAGGGAGGTGACTTCCATGGCAAGAAGACTACAACGGGTGCTACGGGGGCTGGAATTTCATGTGGAAAGGGCAAAGGCTTTGTTGTGCGGGCGACGGCCCCAAAACTAGGGCAGGGGAGACTATCGTTCAATGGTTTTATCCCTGTTGCTTCGGCCATCTCGGTTGATTTGAAGGTGGCAACGGTTGAAGAAATTGAAGAGAATGTCTCTGAGCTCTCCGTTCGTGGGATTATCTATTGGTTTAGGGGTTTTTGGCCTAGCCTCCCTTAGTTGCATTCCCGGATCTCTCAAGAATGGGAGCCTCTAATTTCTGGTAAAGTTCATATTTTCCCCATGGCCAAGGGGTTTTTTGTTGCCAAGTTTGATAATGCTCAGGAGAGAAATATAATCTTATGTGACAATTTTTTTAGCTGGGAGGACAAATATTTGCTGATGCTTAAGCCCTGGCATTCTGATTTCAACCCTACTTCTGAAACTTTCAATAAGATCCCAATTTGGGTTCAGCTGCCTAATCTTCCTCTCCACTTATGGGTTGATTCTCTTCTGGAGGAAGTGTGTGATGCTCTTGGTGACTTTTTGTTGGTGGATGAAGAATCCTCTGATATTCTTCATTCCACCTTTGCCTGCATACTGGTCGAAATGGATGTTTCAAAAGGGTTGTCTGCTGAGATTGTTCTTAAATCTTCTAAGGGGTCTTCGGTCCAATCTTTGGACTATGAGGGGATTCCCTTATGTTGCAGAAGATGTTTCAAAATAGGTCATGCTGCTATACAATGTGGTTTTGAGAAAAAAGTCATGAAGACTACTTGGTGGAATGGTGCTTCTCAGCAGCATTATACAGTTGAGAAGAAAGTTGAGCAACCTAGGAGTTTTTCTGAGGTTGCTGCTTTGGATTCACAGGGCCTTAGGGTATCCTCTCTGGATGTCTCTATTGGAGGGGTTGATGTTGTGCAAGACTGCATTGTTGAAACCCCTAAAGAGAACGAGATTGGGCCTGTGGCAGCCACTTCTGGTATTGGTGCTTCAGCCATCATTTCGGGTGGCTAACCTGATATGGCCACGCCTGTAGGAAGGAACATGGCTCAAATCTCTAAGATAGCGGCTGCAGGCCTTCTTCTTTAGGATGATGGTGTGCTGGCTTGGCTTGACAAGGCAACGCAAGTGGAAGAGGGCTGGATCACTGTAAAGGGCAAAAAAGGGAAGTCCTCTAAGCCTCCTTTTGACATGACTCTCCGCTCCCACAAGAGTAATTCTAAATGTTAATCTTGATGGTTCTTGTTTGGGGGCTAGTTCTTGGCTGGCTGCTAGCTCTTGTGGCTTTGTAGTCGGTTGTGGTTCTTTGGCCTTGGTTGCCTTTTGATCCTTGGTTGTCTGTGCTTTCTTGTATTTATTTTTAGACAACCTTCTGGTTGAGGGTTGCAGATCCTTTCAAAATCTGTTTGTACAAGGTTTCGGGTCCCTTCAAAACCTATTTGTTCCTTAATAAAAAACATAACAAAGACCTTAGATTGCTCTATTGTTTCTTTGATAAATACTGGAATGCTTGATGCAGATTTTCTTAGATTTTTAGCATAACCTTGACATCAACATGATAAAATGAAGGTTCGATGCTTGATAGATGCTTGCTTGATAATGATAGCTTGATAATGTTAGCTTGATAGATGCTTGCTTAATAATGCTTGATAGTAAAAGTGCTAAGATTTGATCATGAGTGTTAGGGAGATTTTGACAATAAAAAAGCTAGGGGTTTTGAATGAAATGAAAGTTTCTTATTTATATGTTTCACTTGGCATTTGATCAATGGTGGAGATTAATTTGAAAGATCAATGGATAGGAAAATTCAAGACAGGGTAGGACCTAAATTTAATTTTGATAGAAGAAAAATTAAAAGAATTTAAAAAATAGATTTATTTAATTCAAAATGATAGTTGAAAAAATAATATTTGAAGAAAATATTTAATTTATTTTAAAAGGAGTTAGCTAATTAAATATTTAATTATAGACCAAAGATAAATTTGAATTTGATTTTAATTAATATGTCAGGGAAAATGATAAATGATGAAATTTAATTAATATAGATATGATAAAAAGATTTAATAACTTAATTATTATGGATGAAAAGAGGAAAATTAGTTTTATTGAATAATTAAAAATTATTTAGTTAATATAGATGGAAGAAATGATAAGGATAATGATGAAATGATAAGATGAAAATGCATTAGTCATTTTTAGGTATCTATGTAAATGCTCATTTTTTTACCTTAAGACAAACAAACTGGATGAGAATGAATTGCAATTGCCTAAGGATTACATGGAGAAGAATAAAGTTAGCAAACATAAATGAGATAAAGAAATAGATATGAGAAGGAATTATAAGAACGATGTAAGATTTGAACTTATTGTTAAGGATTTGGACCCAAAAGATGAAGCTAATCCAATAATTAGTACTTTTGAGATTGATTACTATGAAAATCACAACAACCAAATGCATTGTTGAGAATATTTGTAATGTCTTAAGGACTGATTGGTCTTTTTTGGTAGTTGTGATGTATAAGGTTCAATAATATATTTCTCTAGTCTGTATGGTATTACATTTGATAATGTGATGTTGGTTGGGTAGTTATGTAGATTGTCTTTTTGGTAATTGTTTTTATAAGGTCTCAATTTGGACCTAATGGGTGGACTTGTTTTGCACAATATATTGCACTTGCTTTTTCTGGTTGTTTTGGTGAATGATCTCTAATATTAAAAAATACCCTCTGAGTTGGATGGCCCTAACTAAAAGCACTTCCTTACTAAACACAAAAAATTATAGCATCAAATTGAGAGTTATATGATTACAGAGTGATAACAAAGAATCTTATGATAAATATTTAATTAAACAAGGGCCTCTCACCCATTGTTATAAACGTAGGGTTGCAAAAATATAGAGATAGTGGCTTTGCTTGACGTACAAAAAATAGCTTTATCTAGTTATGATCGCCCCTTAGCCCATTAGATATCATAGGGGTAGGGGTAGGGGTAGGGGTAGGGGCAAGGTGAATCCAAAGAGTTCCAACTCTAGGGAATCCATGTCACTCTTTTTCCTTCAATTCAACTCATCAACAAAACAAGTTGAGAGAAGGTTCATTGTTCACACATTTTCTCCACTCCACAAGTCTATTGCCTCGCCACCTCACCTTCATATGGCTAAGTTAAGTTGAGGATGCCTGTATAACATTGGGATGTTCTTTCTTGTGGTCTTGGGTCGAAGTTGAGGGTGCTCGGATAACATTGGGATGCTCTTTGTTGTGATCTTGGGCCACTCTTTTCTCACATCTTCATGTTTCCAAGAATGCCTATAGGAACTCTTCACTTTTCCATAAGGGCCTCAATTATATTCTTCATCCTATCCAATGTTCTTATGGAGAGTGGGATCCTTGCAATGCCTTCTTCCAACTTGGTGATCTTGCTTTACCATCTTGTGACAATGTCTCTTCTTCATGAGTTATGATTCCTTGTTTTACATCCTTGTGGATATATCTTGCTACAAATGAACTTGTTCACCTATCTCCTCTTAGAACTCATTGATCTAGAAAAGGGCTTCAACATGCAAAACTAATCACAACAATATAAACACACAAGCTATATAACATAGTTGTTATGATAACAAACTAATTTGTAACTTGTTGCATTAAGTTACATACAATTGTTTTAATCAATTATGTTTGCTCCCCTCTTAAGTATTTATCTTACTTAACAAAAAACTTGCATTAAAGGTCGAAATTGTTGTAGGTAGTTGCATACATTACTTAAATTAAAATTGTGATGCTTAAATATTGAAATTTCTATAGGTAATACATGAATTTAATGTATGCAAGAAAAACAAAACTAACACTAGATTATCCTAGTGAGAAACTCAATGTGATAAAATCTCGAAAAGGAGTTCAACCTTATCATGCCACTATCGTTATACAAGAATTGCAAGTCAATTTGTCGTATAGATAGAAACCTTGAAAAACATATGCTATTCTATTTTTGCGTTTTCTTGCAACATGCTTTGGTTATTCCCTCTACTAATATACCCATATGATCATACATGTATAAATCCAAAACAATGAACTAAGACAAACCATATGACCCCAAGAGTATATGTACACAATCTCAACAAATACATGAAATCAACAAATAGGTGAAACAGGGATTCCATTCAAAAAGGTTTTTGGACATACAAAATCCCAAGTGTTTGGGATTCCTTGAATCTGCTAGAGTTTGTTAATTTGTCCCATAGAAAGGCTCAAGTAGGCATGAACTCATTTGCATATGTTCTATGGTGTAATTTCATCTCAAGTAAACACTTTTGCCTCATAAGGATTGGATATTTTTTAGTTGTTTATGACCTCAAGGTATTTAGATCACCTCAAAACCACTTTGCCTCTTCCTTTTGTGTGTTGTATATGGCCCTAAGTTGTTTGCATCACCCTATAGCCACTTTGCCTCCTCTTGTTATCCTGGCACTACCCTACATACTTTGTTCTTGCTCAAATGATATCTTACGAACAAGTACACAATGAATTACGACAAACTACATTACCGCAAGGGTATATGTACACAAACTCAAGAATTAGGTTAGAGATCGCATGGTTGTGCAAAAGTGTTTTGTTATTTTTATGTTTGTCGTATTATCAAAAAGCCTTAATTTTAAATTCAATGGTTGTGCAAAATGGCTTCAAGTCTACACTCCCATTAATCCAAACTAACAACTACCTTTACTTGTATGTGTAATTGGGTCTTGGTGGTATTTCACTTTGTTTGATTAATGAAAATCCTTACACTCCCATAAATAAAAAATGACAACCACTTTTACTTATGTGTAATAGCATCTTGGTTGTATTTCACTTTGTTAAACTAATGAAAATCCTTACTTTAAATTAAATAGTTATGAAAATTGGCATCAAGTGTTGCGCTCATATTAATCCAAACTCTCTACCAACCGTACTTGCAAATGCACAATTGTCCTAGAGTCTTGGTAATGAAATGGAACTTGACCACCTCAATGTGTATCCCCAAGAATTTAGGAGGGTAAGTTAACCACCACCTTGTTTAGATTTCTTAAGCTGCCAATAATCGATTCTATATTGGTATTTCTTGTCCTTGCCTCAAGCTAGAAGTTTTTTTTGACGATGATGGTTGTTTAGATAAACTGATCTTGATATTGTTTATATGGAATATTACCCACCCTACTGACAATTCTCATTGCTTCCTTTAAATATTGAATTGGATCCAAACCATTTGCAAAAGGATAATGGAATTCAATCTCCTTGCAAAATTTTTGGGCATCCTTGGAAGTAAATCATTCACGTTGAATGATACAGTCCATAAGGTGCAACCAATCGGAGTCCCTAAATGCAGAAGATAAATTGTAACTACTTGAGAGTTGAGTATAATATTGTTAAAGAATAACATATATTGGGGATATTTTCAGAACAATGTGCATTCAGACTGAGGCATATTTGAAACATATTTTGAATAATTTGTAAGCATGGCTTAATGAAAGCTTGAATTTCAAACAAATGAGGGCATAATGAGAGGCGAACCATGATTGATGTAATATGAATGAAGAATGTTCATACAATATAAGAGAAACATGTTCACATCACCGCTAAGCGATTTCTCAGGGCATCTTTTTGCCATTGCCAGAAGAACAAAATTTCCGGTATACTTCTAACTAGTGACTGCATAATAGTGTATAAGCCCAAAACAAGATACATATACCTCAAAGCGCACCAATTGTAGAAAACAATATAGTATCAGCAGCAATAGTCTTCACTTATAGAGCTATTGCAGATTCACTACAACTTATCTCCTCGTGGAAAACAGAGTAACCAATTTTGATTGAAACTATGACTTGAATTTAGGGACAGCGGTAAAGATTTTCCCTTAAATAATCTTGGTACAACTGAAAGTCTTTCTGCCAATTGTGATACTTCTGTTTCAATCTTCTCAAGCCTTTCATCTCTTCTGCTTTTAGATCAGGTTCTGCACTCATGCAGATAAAGAAATATAATAAGAAACAACAATGCCTGAACAAACTGAATTATTAAAGTAACATCTACCTATATAAAAACAACTCATTACGATTAAATACTAAAAAAGAGTTTCAGTTCTTATTTGATACTCAAACCATGCATAGCTGGTGAAAAAACTAGAATCATGATAAAGAAAAGCAATAGAACCATGCACCTTAAATTTTATACCAGAGAACTATGGTATGCTAGTGGATTATTGCAGCCATAAGAAAAACTGGTTCTTTGGTAACAGAGGTGCTATCTTATACTGTGACTGTCCCCTCAATTTCTACTTGTGTTTACTTCTGAATAATTTCAGGATAATAAACATGAACATCAATAAGATTTTGAGGTACAAATGATCCATAAGCCTTAAAGTTAGGTAAACCGTGAAAGGTGAATTTATGCCATTCACAACTTATAAAGAGCACAGAATAATGCTATGTAGCAACAGTGTCCATGCACATCAAAGAATCAATCATACATAAGATGTAAGTTTACAATGATGCAAGTGTGATAATATTGTGGCACTGATCGAAGTTTCATAACAGTCTATTGCAGAGAAATGTGTTTTCATGCCATAAACTATTGATAATATCAGGTATTCCGTGGTCATAATGCACTTATATAAAACATAAAACATTATACATTTCTGATATCATACAGATTATTGTGTGCAACTGACATTAATCTTTAAAAAGTCATCATAAAAAAGATCTAGCTCTAAAGGACACATCATAAAACTCTCATGCACTAACCTTAATGTTTGATCTCTATCCTCAAATTTCAAATAGTGTGTGCTTGCATTTGTATTCTAAATATTTATTGCAGATGAAGACAGTAGTTCAGCATAGGTGACAGACCACTGAAAATGATGATACTAAACATTATTATTGAG
The DNA here is from genome assembly GCA_007258455.2 of Sequoia sempervirens. Lineage (NCBI taxonomy): Eukaryota > Viridiplantae > Streptophyta > Pinopsida > Cupressales > Cupressaceae > Sequoia > Sequoia sempervirens. The sequence goes on from VDFB02286910.1 coordinate 20,302, forward strand.
TTGAATTTCAGCAATTCTGTTGGTGTTTCAATTCGCACCTCTGGAGTGCGTATTGGAAACGGACAGTTATGCACAGACAAACTGCTCTTCAAATTAGGAGGGGAAGCTCCCTCTTTTGCTGTTGATGCGTAAAAAGAAATGTAAACTAAATTCCTATCTTTTTACTCAGCTGAGAGCACAAGGTTTATAAAACTCTATGCGTTGCAGCTAAGGTTTTCTCTGGTTTTGCAAATCTCGACTACAACTAGGCCTACTTTATAACTATCCTATCTCCTCAAGTAATTCAGAGCGGGAGGATTTAGGAGCAATTGGGAATGGTTGGATCACTTAGGCAAACTGTCTCTCAGAATGCATCCAAAGGCTCATTGCTCTTTCAGATTTATGCTGAAATAAAGTTTATGCAAGTAAACATCAAACGGTAATCTAAATCTCAGGATTCCCTTGAAGGCGAGGTGCTCTTTTCGAGGTGTAGGCTGAAATGGAGATTACTAGAAACAACATCAAACGATAATCCTAATCTCTAAATTCACTTTAAGGCTCATTGCTCTTTCGAGTTGTAGATCGAAACAAAGATTACAAGAAACAACAAAGATGAAAGATCTTGAGAATTTTGGATCAAAGGCTCATTGCTCTCCTGATTTGTTATCTCAAACTCAATCAAAGATTACACTTTTTGGGACAGCAAATTGTATGAAAGAGGACAATCATCCAACATTACGATCAACCAAAATACACTTGACAAATATTGAACACAAGTACCTGATCAACAAGAATGCAAGCAAACAGCTCAGCGTTTTGCTATAACAAGTATGATTCAAGAACATATACTAAGTGAACAAAGTCGTAGGCCTTCAAGCTCAGCATTTTGCTACCGTGAAATAAAGTTAAAATACAATGAGCAAGGTTGCTCTTATTTATAGACACTCAAAGGAGTAGGGAACCCTAAAGTCTCCTTGAGTTCATATCCAGTTCTTGCCAATCAGCAAGATTTATTCCTATGTCTAAACAAATGTAACTTAACAGTTAACTGGAAAGACTACTTCAGTTAATTGATTCTAAACTAAATAGAACTCCACTGTACAAAGGTGTCTCCAAAATAGACATGCATAAAAGGTGGGACAGCGAATTAACTTGGAAAAGGCATCAAGTTAACTGCTGTGTCAAATGCTATCTTTGGAGAAGGTGGGATGTCCTAACTGGTAGTTCATTGGTTGCCATCTCGAACAATCATCTCCTCCAAGAAGTTGTTAACTGCCTCATCATCTGGAGATCGTCAAATGCCTCAACTGTCAATTTACTGCTTGTCAGCAGCTTGAGCAATCATGGAAATATCTGCACACTTCAACTGGCAGTTCACTGATTGGTAACTTTGGCGGCTCTGTAACTGGAGTGATGACCTCTGTTTCTTCTGCAGCTTTATGCTTTTTACGCTTTTCCTGATTTTTCTCAATGGAAGAGTGTTGCATGATAAAATCGCGAAGTTTGACTACGAACACTTTAGCTGTGAGAAATGCTTATGAACTCGTTGCCAACCCAGAGTTCCAATGGTATTCAACCCTCTAAACTGGCCTTGAAAGGCTATCAGATATACGAGGGATGAAACCATATGGAATTCGTGGACTTTCAGTGTCTTACACCTGTCAATTTTCCCAAATCAACCCCTGGATTCACTTGATGTAAGTCGGTGCCAACTGTCTTTCGGAAATCATGAAGCAAGACTGATTTGGTCTTGAATTCAACTTGAGAGAACTGCATACTAAAAATCCGGAAGAATGACTGGGCACACGCCTATACTTGAACAACATTTTCTAGTGGCTAAAAATAGCTTCCTCGAGGGGCAATTTTTATGAAAATTTCTAAGACGTGGGTTTTGTTGAAAGTATCTTTTTGAATGAACCCAGAATGTCAGATTTTCAAAAAGATGAATTTTCCTTTAACATGCAACAACCCCTCAAGGCAAAAGCTCTAGAAGCTATTTTTTCCTGGAAAATTTTGGCACATGGGTTTTGTAGGTGCCTCTATGCTAAGCAAACCCAATTCATTAGTTTATGAAAAAAAGTGACTTTTTGCAAAACCCTAAAAACTGGGGGCAACGGGGCAACTTTTCCAAGGAAATCTAGCACATGGGTTTTGTGACCAATCTCGTGCTGGATGAACCCAGAAGGCCGGATTTGTGAAAAAATGTTGTTTACTTGGACATGCAAGAATACCTAAGACAAGAATAGAAGAAATATGTGGGGAGAAGCTAGAAGTTGAAAATTGTGCCTAGAGATGAAGTCTTCAGAAAGACGTCCTGTGCAGCCTGTACCTAGAAATATGAACACTAGCAATGGCTTCCGTTAGATCCTTCAAATGGCGTTGGGAAGAAAAATATCTGTTTTTGCTTTTCAACCTACAAAGAAATAATGAATTATGATGCCTAGATGTTTGATAAATATCAATTTGAGTTGGAAGCATCAATTTGGGCGTCCAAATCCTGATTGGGTGAATCATCTCCATGATTGGCAGTTAACTGAAGCATCTCCACCAATTTTGGGACACCTGGGCATGAAGAAGCCTTCAGAATATCTTAACTCAAGTCAACTTGGGCCCACTTTGACTTTAGGCGTCCAAGTCTTGAGAGTTAGAGAATTTTTTGAAGATTTTCATCTTTCTGTGACAAACTACCTCTGTTGGATCCTGAATTCCAAATGCCTAATTGATCACGGGGCTTGGCTGATAGATTCACTACAAAGTTGGATCAACTTTGAAGAGATGTCGCTGGAGGCTGTCAACCATGAAAACTGGATCTGATGGCTCAAATTTCTAGGCACCTTCTTGAGATAGGGTGCCTCTGTTTGTTAGTGAGCCATTTTTCAAATGATTTTGAATTTCTTCAAATTTGACCTCCAGTTCTTCAATCAGCATCTGTCGGTGACCGATGATTCCCGTGGTCTAGATGTTGAATCCATCGTGTAACTGGAAGAATCTTAGAAAGGATGACTGTATGTGCAAGTTTTGAGAATTGATTTAGGAGGTTCAAATTCTTGGGTGCCCCTAGCCTGCAAGGGCACCTTTGTGCTTTTGAGACACAATTTGCACTTCATTGCTAGGAGTTTGACTGCTCCAATGTTCATGTTGACAGTTTCATCGCGAAGACTGATCAACTCTGAAGAGGTCTTCTTGGAAGTTGCAAAGCCTGAAAGCTGCATCTGGTGCTCCAAAAAGTTGGGCACCTTTTCCAAGAAGGGTGCATTTTCTTTTGTACTTAGCAAATTCTTCACGTCTTTCAATTTGCCTTCGCCTCCAACGTTTTATGCTTGATCTTTGTTTATGAGCGTTTGACAGGTTCCGTGGATTGGCAACTAGATTCATCACATAGCTAGAAGGATTTTGAGCAGATGTCTTTGAGACAACAACTGCTAAAAACTTCATCTGGTTGCTCAAAAGGCTGGGTGCCCCTGGCTTGCAGGGGTGCAGTTGCTTTGATGAACTTCAATTTATCCTTCGTTTCACATGCTCATTTGATCAATAGCCACTGCCATTTGATATATCTTCTGAGTTGGCTGTTGGATTCCTCACAAAGTTGGGCTGAATCTGAGATCATTTGGAGATTGCCATTCCAAAGACTGACATCTGAGAGCTTTCTTTCATGGGCAACCCTAGCTTACAAGGGTGCAGTTTCCTTGATAAATTGTCGTCTTTGAGGACTCTCGCTTTCAACATGTTCCGCTTTTTCCTTCGTTTGCCGATGTTTGATAGATTTGTTGGATTTGCTTGATGAATCGCCGAAAAGCTAGCAAAATTCTGAAGACGATTGATTTAGCAAAACTTGACAAGTGCATCTGGCCTCTTGAATTCATGGGCACCCCTAGCTAGTAGGGGTGCATTTTGGCTCCAGAGTTAGTCATTTCTTGATGATTTTGACCTCATGCTGCGTGTTCACTGTGCTGTCAACTACGTTGACCACGATCACTGTTCACTGTCCGCGCTTGTCGTCTGCATGCAACACCAACACTAGCCGTTCACGTGTTTGTCGACTACATCATCACTGTTGCTGATGTGTTGACTGCGTCCACCGTTGCACATGTGTGATTTGCGTCTGTCATTGCGCGTATGTGATCTACAAAGCTTCCGACATTCCAGACAGTTTATTTTTTGCATTTTTCAACTTTTGAAATTCCCCTTCGTCGTAAAGCATCTTTTCGAGCATCTTTCACTGTCATGTCCCCATTTTTGGCGAGCATCAGTGATCGTGAGATTGGCCTATCATGAGACCCTCGTAGGCTGACAGAGTGGTTAGAGGGTCGTTTCGAAGCTTGGCTCGGCGTCAGATTGGCAGTTTTGATCAATTGGCTTTCGTTTGGGCTCGATCAGAGACATTTTGCAGAATTGCTATTTTTAGCAGTTCCTGGCAGGCAGAGTGGGACCCCTGCTATTTTTAGCAGTAGGGATTTGGCGGCATCCGGAATCACTTCAGAGTTCGTCAGCTTCAGACGGATCAGTCATCGGATGAGAGACGAGGAAGATATTAATATTTAATTATATTAATTAAATATTAATTAATGATGATTATAATATAAAGTTATAATATTAAATTATAACTTAAGTGATTTATTCTTGAGGGGGTGCGCCATCATCAGAGGGGGCCAAATTCGGGATTATATTTTATTATAATAATTTGGCTGAGAACTATTGAAGATTAAAAGAATTAAAAGTTAAAAATATTAAAATGTCCCTATCTTTAAGGAAATCGCACTTTTCAGCATAAGAGTGCATTTGCCTTGAAAGTTGAGCTATTATTACAGTTGATGAATTGGAAATTTGCCAGTCTTTGCCAGAGGACGAAGACCTTAGGGTTTGAGTTCGATATTCATTGGAGAACGAGCCATCTCCATTGAATCAGTTCAGAGGGTGTGAGATATCACCCGATTTACTGCCAGCAGAGGTTTTCTCATTCAGAGAAAATCACAGAGCATCAGAGAATTAATTGAGCTTCAGAGATTATTTCATCTTCAGAGGGTTATCAGTATTTTTGCATCCAGAGAAGTGATATCAGTCAAAGCGCCATAGCCAGAGGGTTTTTACATTGATTTTCTTGGAGGCCGTACATCTAATAAATAATGCTGTTCTGATCTGGCCGTACCTTTTTGTACCAGGCCGTACCATCTGTGGAAGGGCATATTCTATCAGAGAAAGCATTGTTTCATCATAAGTTTTCTTCTGGGAGCATTCTGCAAATCAAGGCGCCAACCTTTATAGATATACTAGAGACTTGAAGAAGCCGTACAACTTAATAAATGCTGTTTCCTGCAGCCGTACCTTCTGATTTCTGGCCGTATTGTCCAGTCTTGAGGCGTCTTTGGTTTGGAAGGAGAAACGCCTCTTTCCTTGACTTCCCACATTCTCCAGTACAGGCGCAGGCTATTTGGGCATCATCAGAGGTTATCATTCAGAGGGAGAAGATCATCATTTACCTCAGTCGTACATTTCTGTACTACTGTTGCAGCAATTTCCAGGTTCTTAAAATATTGCAAATTCATTGTTTTTATTGTTGCATGTATCTGGGTATTGATGTAATCATTTCAAAAGATCAGAATAAAAATATTGGCACTCTACTTTCATCAATATCAGAGTATTTTATTTTTATTGAATTTATTTCAATTCCTTGCAAAAGGCATACCATTCATTTAATGCTCAAAACATCAAAAACGGTCAAAAAACCTAAAACTTCAGAAAAGACTCAAAAATCAGTCAGGAGCAGTGTCAGGGGGAAACTAGGGTTTCTACAGTGGTATCAGAGCTAAATCCTGCCATCCTGAGGGTTTAGCCGTCTTCTGCAGCCGGAACAGTTAGGTTTTACCAGGTATTAGTCATTCAGTCGAGCTTTGGTTGACAGGGAACAGGGTTCGATCTGGCAGCCGGGAAACATGGCTGACAGAACTGACAGGTATTACAGGACTGATGGAACAGTTGATCTTAGAACAGAGACTCCTTACAATAACAGAGATCATAACCGTGCGGAGGTCTTGCATGCACTCAGAGAACTTAGTGCAGGTCAACGGTGGTCAAATGGTGTATTACAGCAGGTGGCAGTTGCACTTCAGAGACTGGATACTCCGAGGAGATCGTCACCACCTCGTGACGATGATAGAAGTGTTACAAGTTCGCGGAGAGCTCCTAGGTCAGTGTCACGGATAGCGGATAGGTCTACGAGGCCCACCCTCACGAGACAGGAGCCCGTTGAGGATATACCAGGTGAAAGGTACGAGGGTTTGTTCGCCGGCACACTTAGGGCAGCGAACAACGAGTGGCAGTTAGAATCACCTGAGGCCAGTGAAAGGATCTCTATCGACAAAACACCGCAAAGCATAGAAAGAGAAGTGTTTAGCATGTACCAGGAGTATAGTATTCTACCACAGAAGATTAGAGAAAAACTTCCTTTCGTGAGTTACCTGGATGTGCACCCGAGTCTTTGCCATAAGACGGAGTTCGCAAAACAGAAATATCTTACTATAGCTCGCGAATTGTTTACACCTGGAAAGGATAGAAAATCTACAACTAGGGATGATACCACTCTTCGTCAGAATGATTTGATATCTTCAGACTCCTGTGAAGTAGGCAGAAATTTGTGTGATGAATTTGATCGTAGTGCTGATTTGATCCATGAGCACACTAGCACAGCTTCGGGTAATGGCTTGCTTACATCGTCCTTGCATGAGATGACCCGAGAAATTTCTGCCCTGAAGACCACTTCTGATTTTTATAACAGCGATGGTGAAATTTTGCGTGAGCATGATTTAACAGCTGTTTCAGAGGTGCAAAGTAATCCTATTGAGTCGTCATGTGAAGAGACTGTCGAGTTGGGTACTAGTGATGCAGTTGGTGTTGAGAACTTATGTTATGATGAGTCTGATTTTCCGGATCAGACCTATGAAAACCAGCTAGAGGATTCGTATGTTGACACGGAATCCCAGGATCATGCGTTGGATGAGCATGCAGTCACTGTTGGAGTAGAAGCGTGTGAGGATACTGTCAGATCAGCAACTTCTACCGTACCAGTTGAGCCATCCTTCGAGGTACAGAGCAGCAGTACCTTAGATGTTGAGGTGTGCGTGGTTGAGAGCACACACGATGCTGCAGATCATGAGATGAGTGATGACGGATCAGCGTCATATCATAGTGCATATGGTGAGCCGGAAAACGTGTATGGGGGTCGTAAGTTTCAGAATCCTCATCACTTGGTTGGGCAACTACATGTGGATGACACTATGATTGCTACCGCCCTTGAGCATTTCGACGTTGCTCGTCAGATGTTGACTACCTACAGTTGGAGTCCTTCGTCAGATGAGCACAGTGAGAGTGGTTTTTCCCTTGCAGTGATACAGGCACTCCGAGAAGCGATTGGAACGATGAAACAAAATTACCTAAGACTACTTGCAGACAGAGATTTCCTTCTCGAGTGGGATTGCATTTGTTATGATGCATGGCGGGGAAAAGAGGAGCGGATCGATGAGCTCACTCATGAGCTTGAGGTGACTGCGAATTCATTGCAGAGCACCCAGTTGGCTCTTCGAGAGTCACAGTTACAGATTGAGAGGCTTACCGTGGCGTTGAGGTTAGCACAGTCTTCACCACCTTTGGACATCGTGCAGTCTTGCATGGCAGTGGTTGGTGAGGAGTATATACCCATGGTACATAGCAGTGAGGGAGATGTTGAGGATGAGGTTACATCCATCTCGGTCACAGGAGCAGTTGTTACAGATAGGATGAGTGCCCTAGATGAGAGTTGCAGTGAGCCATACATTGCACCAGGTTCTCATGAGATTAGTTCCGTGATTGGTGATGCAGGGCAGTTCATTGATAGTTCATGTGACATGGTTGTTGATTCACTCGAGAGTTGTGTGACAGCCCTCGATACTTGCCCATCTTCACAGCAGATATTCAAAGTCTCATCCAGTTGGGAGATTGATACTTATGATGATTTGTCTCCCTTCCCTGGAAGCAAATCAATCTTGTCATACGATACAGTTGACTATGATCAGCAGCTGTTTGAGCCGAGTCAGGAGTACAACTCAGTTTATTATTCCAGCGATTCAGAGATGGATGATTCCGATCAGGATGGAGTGATTGTGCAGTTTGTGAATAATCCATTGTTTGAATTTGATGGTGGGGTGATCTATGATAACCCACTCTTCGAGTTGGACGCTGATCGTACTTCTGATGTTAGTTCTGAGTTGGGTGATGATCGTAGTGTTCGGGATTGTTCCAGTGCATCGCGATTCCAAACCAAACTCACAGAGGAGTTCAATGAGGTGTACACGGTGAGGAGTGCTTACGGTTTTTCCTTTGATCCACCTATACATGGTTCGTATTCGATGCACCATACTTGTGCACAGGGTGATTCTCTCGGTACCGTTGAGGGGAGTAATTCATTACTGTGTGCAGAGTTACCATCTTCACAAGATGGGATTGGCGGATGCAGGTACTTGACCCAGCAGTTTGCGGGGTATTACTTGCAAGGACAGCAGTCCGTTTTACATCATGCCGATATGTATTTGACAGGGCTTGATACTTCTATGTCGCAGATTCATACAGGTGCATGGCTACAGGGCGACTATGGTATTAGTAGGCATGATGGCACGGACAGTTATTACATCCATGAGGGTTTAGCAGAGGACAGGGAGAGATTCAGGATTGTAGACGCTTCTAGAAATTTTTATCTCTGTATGACGGATGGATGTAGATTCATATTGTATTGGGATCCCGGTGGCGACAGCTTTGGCACCGAGTATTGGATGGGTCCCTTTGGGTTACTTCACTATTCTCAACATGGTGAAGTTGGATGCAGTAGAGCGCAGTGGCAGCCTGAGGAGGACCATCACGACAGATTTTTACGCTGGGTTTGGGATCCAGGCATTGATTGCGCAGTTGAGTTAATGATGCTACAGGAGATAGTTCGAGATGTGTGGGACATTACACAGTTTTCCTTTTGGGGCCTTCCGAGGACATGGACTTTGTTTGCAGTAGAGATTGCTTGGGGTCAAGCAATTTTAGGGAGGGCGGACTGTCATGTCCCCATTTTTGGCGAGCATCAGTGATCGTGAGATTGGCCTATCATGAGACCCTCGTAGGCTGACAGAGTGGTTAGAGGGTCGTTTCGAAGCTTGGCTCGGTGTCAGATTGGCAGTTTTGATCAATTGGCTTTCGTTTGGGCTCGATCAGAGACATTTTGCAAAATTGCTATTTTTAGCAGTTCCTGGCAAGCAGAGTGGGACCCCTGCTATTTTTAGCAGTAGGGATTTGGCGGCATCCGGAATCACTTCAGAGTTCGTCAGCTTCAGACGGATCAGTCATCGGATGAGAGACGAGGAAGATATTAATATTTAATTATATTAATTAAATATTAATTAATGATGATTATAATATAAAGTTATAATATTAAATTATAACTTAAGTGATTTATTCTTGAGGGGGTGCGCCATCATCAGAGGGGGCCAAATTCGGGATTATATTTTATTATAATAATTTGGCTGAGAACTATTGAAGATTAAAAGAATTAAAAGTTAAAAATATTAAAATGTCCCTATCTTTAAGGAAATCGCACTTTTCAGCATAAGAGTGCATTTGCCTTGAAAGTTGAGCTATTATTACAGTTGATGAATTGGAAATTTGCCAATCTTTGCCAGAGGACAAAGACCTTAGGGTTTGAGTTCGATATTCGTTGGAGAACGAGCCATCTCCATTGAATTAGTTCAGAGGGTGTGAGATATCACCCGATTTACTGCCAGCAGAGGTTTTCTCATTCAGAGAAAATCACAGAGCATCAGAGAATTAATTGAGCTTCAGAGATTATTTCATCTTCAGAGGGTTATCAGTATTTTTGCATCCAGAGAAGTGATATCAATCAAAGCGCCATAGCCAGAGGGTTTTTACATTGATTTTCTTGGAGGCCGTACATCTAATAAATAATGCTGTTCTGATCTGGCCGTACCTTTTTGTACCAGGCCGTACCATCTGTGGAAGGGCATATTCTATCAGAGAAAGCATTGTTTCATCATAAGTTTTCTTCTGGGAGCATTCTGCAAATCAAGGCGCCAACCTTTATTGATATACTAGAGACTTGAAGAAGCCGTACAACTTAATAAATGCTGTTTCCTGCAGCCGTACCTTCTGATTTCTGGCCGTACTGTCCAGTCTTGAGGCGTCTTTGGTTTGGAAGGAGAAACGCCTCTTTCCTTGACTTCCCACATTCTCCAGTACAGGCGCAGGCTATTTGGGCATCATCAGAGGTTATCATTCAGAGGGAGAAGATCATCATTTACCTCAGCCGTACATTTCTGTACTACTGTTGCAGCAATTTCCAGGTTCTTAAAATATTGCAAATTCATTGTTTTTATTGTTGCATGTATCTGGGTATTGATGTAATCATTTCAAAAGATCAGAATAAAAATATTGGCACTCTACTTTCATCAATATCAGAGTATTTTATTTTTATTGAATTTATTTCAATTCCTTGCAAAAGGCGTACCATTCATTTAATGCTCAAAACATCAAAAACGGTCAAAAAACCTAAAACTTCAGAAAAGACTCAAAAATCAGTCAGGAGCAGTGTCAGGGGGAAACTAGGGTTTCTACATTCACCATAGACTCATTTGTGCAGCGTCTAAAGCTTGGATCTTGATACCTGGTACTGGCCATCTACCATTGATGACCTCGGAGGTCCTATCTTTTCACCTGAGAAAGTGAAAGACCCACAAGATGAAACTTGACTTTTTGATGATTCTAACTTGATCAGTGTGATCGTGAAGTGAAATTGACCTATCAAAATCATTTTGAGTCATTTCTAGAAAGGTCCTATTTTTTAGGGTTTTCCTAAAAACAGGGGCTTGAAACCCCTACTTTTCAAAATTTTCAAAATTTGCAAGTATTCTCCTTGACATAAACCCACAAAAATCCCATGCTTTGTTTGACCTAATATGGACTTTTGACGACAATTTTACAAGATTTAGACCATTTTTACCAAAATGCCTTATTGAAGCAAAAAAATTATTTTGGGTACAACAAATTCTAAGAAAAAAAAGCCATAGAACTATCATTTGAAACTCTTACACGTGCAATGCCCAAATGTGCTATCTACAGCCATGATGGAGGGATAGGGACTTCCGGAGCTCAAAACTTTTGACTCAGGAGTCCAAATGAGTTGACATTTTACGTGGAGAAGCATCTCGAAGAACTGATATTATTACCAACCAAACCTGTTCAGTTGGAGCAGTTCTCAACACTCTTCAAGGCCTTTTTCACCATCTAAGGCCTCAAATTGAGTTCTAAAGGATTTTTTTATACTTTCCCAAGATTGGATTTTTATTTAGTTTTGAACTTTTTTATGCTTTTAGATTTGAGAGTTGACAATTTGTCTGTCTTTTGTTAACTTTGAATAAATGGCGAATTTCATGGCCATGCGAATAAGCATGCAGACTTACTAAAAATAGTAAGTTCGTATTAGGGTAGATCTGGTAAAGAGTTTAGTGGTTAAAAAGACTTCTTTACAGCTTCAGAAGATTAGAATGAAGAATTGATGAGAATTTTGGGGTTTTACATTTTCTAAGGATCTAATATTTTACTTTGGATAATGTGAATGAATTCAATGGTGTGAAGTTTGGCTGCATCAAGCCACCTATTTGTATGAATGCATACTACAAGCTCTACCAATATAGCATACCATAATATTTCTAGATATATCATATGTGTGTCTAATTTGGTGATCTTGTGTATTCCGAAATATGATGAACTGAAATAAAACCCAATTACATGTTGCTGGGATTTGGGATGCAGCATTGTTTTCTAGTCTCTTGATCCTGGATTGTATACCAAGCATTGATTACCTAACCCACTAACTTGTCTAAAACTTACCTTAACCCAAGCCATAGATACAAAAAGGAAGTGAATGCAATAACAAGAAGCAGTTTCAGAAACAGATTTCAAGATGCAAATGACAGTTTTCAGATTATAATAGAGCATATAGAGCAAAAGAATAGTAAAAAGCATTAAGAAATAGTTCAACTAGAAGAGTGAAATATGTCTTGTCTCCTCTTTTTTCTCATTCTTCAGATTTCATTTTACTTTTCTCACCTCTCTTCCAAATTCCAGCATCATCATATAATTTTCCAAGATCAAAAACTCAAGTCGAGTCATAAAAAATAAGAAAACAATATAGCAGAAGGCAGCCAAAGGTCAATAGGGCAACCAGAAACAACTAAAACTTAACATTTTAACTTAAAAACTTTTGCTTATATATCGTCTGACCAAAATAACAAACCATAATAAAGAGCAATAGTGTTTCTGAACTTTGATTGTATAAATTCTAACAAGAAATAGTTTTGAAGTTATGGGTTTACATGAGTTCCTTGTTTAAACGAGCAACATGGATGATTGTGTGTACAATAATGATGTTTGTAGGGGAGTCATTATTTTAGGATCATTCTAAGCATAGTTACAAGATTAGCTGGTACTCGCCTAGACTCAGTGAGTACTGAGCCAAGTAGACTAAACCAAGGCCCATGGACTCCTTGAAGAACACACGCTTATACTGAGAGGGGGGCTGAATAAGTCTAAGAACAATTTTAAACTTTATAAAAAAAAAAAAACTGAATGATCAAAACTTGATAGTGCAAATGAACCATAAGCAAAATGAACACCAGTTTTACGTGGAAAACCGTTTCGGGAAAAAATCACAACAAAATATTTTCTTTTATTAATGAGTAGGCACCAACCTACAGAAGACACCAATCTTCGATTACAAAAGTGAGCACCAACCCAGTACATCAAAAATGATAGGCACCAACCTAAACACTAACAGATATAAAATCTTTTTAATGAAAGACAAATATCGGCAAACCCCTTCTTTAAAGAAACTTCTTCAAAAATTAACTTTATCTCTGCACTTATCTTCTTGTCCAATTCTACCCTTTACACCATTGTTCTCCTTCTAATGGCGGCCTTCTTTCTCCTATCTACTGCGTTGCTTCTTTTTCACTCACTTTTTTTTTTTTCTGTATGAAAATTATAACATTAATCTCCTTTTATAAAATTAAATCTATAAGGTGCTTTTTAATTTTTGCATGCTATCTTTCTTTTTGCATTTTTTTTATGCACAAGTGGCGTTGCTTTTTTCTGCTTTTTTTTATGTTGGCACTGCTTTTTTTCTGCCTGTTTGACTTAACTCCACTACATGTTGACTTAACTCCATGTTTCATGCAACTAACCATAAGTGGGTTTCATGCAATATATCCAAAAGTGGCACTGCAATGGGGAATATATCTATGCATGCTATTTATATATTGTTGCACATTTCCTCATCAATGACAATTTTCTAACAATCTCCCCCTTTGTCACTGATGGCAACTTCAAACTTTCTAAAACTGCTCCCCCTGTCTCACTGCTCCCCCTTTCTCCAATTCTCCCCCTTTGACATCAATGGCAAAGGAATTATTTACTGTTCTAAAACTTCTTTTTCATAGAGCTAAATGATGTGACAATAATCAACTCTCTCTAAAACTATACTTCTCAATGATTGGAGGAGAGTGATATCACTCCCAATTCCTTCCTCGGGTACTCAAAGGTTTCCTTTGGAAGTAGCTTGGTGAAGATATCTACAATTTGTTCTTTAGTGGAAGCATACTCCAATTTTACCTGTTGATCAACAACTTGCTTTCTTAAAAAATGATACTCAATCGGAATGTGCTTTGTCTTGGAGTGCATGATTGGATTCTTGGAAATGTTAATCACTCGTATTGTCACAGAGAATAGAGATGGGATGTTGATACTCTACATTGATGTCCTTTGAAGTCTGCTTCATCCCTAAAACCTGTGTGCAATAAGAAACTAATGCAATGTATTCTGCTTTGTCTATACACAAAGAAATAGATGTTTGTTTCTTACTCAACCATGAAACAAGATAATCTCCTAGAAAGAATGCACCTCCACTCGTGCTTTTTCTATCATCAATGTTGCCAGCCCAATCTGCATCTGTGTATGGTGTGAGGGTGAAATTTTCACCTTTTGGATGCCACAATCCAAAATCCATAGTGCCCTTAAGATATTTTAATATCCTTTTTACTGCATTTACATGTGTGTCCTTTGGCGCAACCTGAAATTGAGCCACATACCCAACCACTTACATAATATCAAGTCGTGTAGCTATTACATACAATAAACTTCCAATCATAGATTTGTACAAAGTTTGATTAGCTTCAGGAGATTCATTATCCTTGCTCAACTTGCAACCTGTAACCATGGGGGTACTCACAGGATTGCAATTCTCAATCCTAAATGTCTTCAACATTTCCTTTGTCTTCATTGCACTCCTCTACATTTTGATCATCAACCTCATGTATCTTTTTTGGAAGATTTCTTTCTTCAACTTTCACATTTGCACTTTCAACAACTTTGTGCAACCTTTTATTATAGCATCTATAGGCTTTACTCTTTGAAGAGTATCCAAGAAAAATTCCTTCATCTGCTCTTGGATCAAACTTTCCTAGATTGTCTTCAACTCTTCTTATATAGCATGGACAACCAAACACTTTAAAGTACTTCATAGATGCTGGCCTACCTTTCCATAATTCATACGGAGTCTTGCTGCCATTTACTCTGATTAGACCATGGTTTTGAATATAAATAGCGGTATGAACTGCTTCTTTCTAGAAAGAATCAGGAACCTTGGACTCATTTAGCATGCTTCTAGCCATTACTTGAATGCTCTTTTTCCTTTCAACTACACCATTTTGTTGTGGTGTTCTTGCAGCTGAAAACTATCTTTTTATGCCATGTTTCTCACAGAAATTTTCAAATTCACTTGAAGTGAATTCTCCTCTATCTGATCGAAGACATTTGATCTTTTTGCCAGTCTCATTCTCCACTAAGGCTTTGAATGCCTTAAATTTGTCGAGAGATTCAGATTTTTCCTTCAAGAAAGCAACCCAAGTCATTCTAGAAAAACCATCAATTAATAGCATAAAATATCTTTCACCTTGCATGTTCCTTGTTCTAGTTGGCCCGCATAAATCTATATGAATTTGCTATAGAGGCTTTGATGTAGAATACTCCTTGGACTTGAAGCTTCCTGTAGTTTGCTTCCCGAATTAATATTCTTTACAAATTATGTTTGAAGGTTCTGAGAGCTTTGGCATATCTCTCACTGCTTCCTTGTGGCTGATCCTAACAAGGTTGTCCAAACTTAGGTGCCCCAGTCTCTTATGCCACAGCCAACTTTCATCTTCTTGAGTCATACAACAATTTTCACTTTTGGGGTGATTAAGAATGTAGAGATTGTTGCTCATTTCACATTTTCAAAATTGAAAGTAAGAGTGTGTCCTTGGTCACACATCTGGCTCACACTAAGAAGATTTTGTTTTGAACCTTCAACATATAAAACATTTTCAATTTTTTGTTCTTCCATCATCTAGAACAAGAGTGCCTTTACCTGAAATCTTAGCTGAAGCATTGTCTCCAAACCTTACTATTCCACCATTTGTTCTCTTCAAAGTGAGAAATTTGCTTGTCACCTGTCATATGTTTTGAGTAGCCACTATCAATGTACCATTGATAGCCTTCATTTTGTGCATGTAGGGTTGTTTGAACAATCATAGAATTTTCTTTTTCTTCTGCTTTCTTCTTTCTCCAAACTCTTGAATTTTCTTCCTTTTTATTTGGTTTAGGAGGCTTTACAAAATTACTTCTACAAACCATTGCAGTATGACCAAAATTATTGCATTTGTAGCATATGACATTAAAATTCATTAAAGGGAAAAAGAATTTAGATTTCTTTTCATGAAACCTTGATTTTTGTTCTTGTTCCATGCAAGATTTTCTAGGATATTCTGCATAATCCCTAGCTTTATAACTAAAATTATTTCTTGCATGCACCCTACATTCCATAGCCTTATGACCAAAATGATTGCATGAAAAACAATAGCCATAAAAAGAGTTATGAAACCTGGTTATTTGAGCTTTCCTGAATGGAAGAGGTTTTCTAAAAACATTATTTCTAACTTCAGAATATGAGCTTGCCTTTTGACTTTCTTTTACCATGTTTCCTTCACTTTTGAGACCATCCACATAGCTTTTTTGCTTTTCATTTGTTTTCTAGGATGTTTTAGCTGCTTTGGAACTTTGGCCTTCTTCATATCCAAGGCCACTTTTATCAAATGTAGACTTTTGAGAATTGTTGATCTTGTTCAAAGTTTCTGCACCCTTTTCATTCTTCCAATCCCTGTTTGCTTGAGCCACAGCTTTGTCCAATTGCTTCCTTAGAGAAACAATTTCAGATTCTAGTTGTTCACAGTTTTCTTCTTTCATCTTCAATTGATTTCTCACTTCTTCCTCAATTCTTTTAGCCTCTTCAATCTGAATTTTCAGATCTACAATTTTCTTTTCAGCTTCCTCAACAGCTTGTAATGCTTTATCCTTTGATTCATTGTCTTCTTGAAGCTGTACTTTCAGTTTTGGATTTTTTCTTTTAAGATTTTCAATCTCATTATAGGCAAAGAAAATCTCTTCTTCAAGATCTACACCTTCATCTTCTTCATTAGTCTTATTTTCTGAATCTTCCTTTTGATCATCTTTTTCTTCTTTTGCCATAAAGAGTATTTCTTCTTTTTCACTCGAAGACTCTCTACTATCTTCTGATGAGCTGATGTAATCTTTGGAATAAAGACTCTTTTTCAATTTTTGAAAATTCCCTTTCTTCTCTTGATAACCCTTCTTGTAGTATTGGGGCTTTTTCTCATTATCGCTGCCCTCACTCTTTGCATATCGACATTTGGAAGCAAAATGTCCTACTTTTCCACAACTGAAGCACTTGAAAGGTAACTTTCCTTTGTATTTCCCCGATCCCTTCTTTAGTCTTTTCATGAAGTGAGCTTCTTCTTCATCTGAATCATCATTGTCACTTGGTTCATCCTCCTTATTTTTTCCTTTTCTTGAAGATTTAAAGGCTGCCTCCTTTTTGGATGTTTGATCAACAATTCTCATGTCATAGGCAGTTAGGATCCCATGCAACTCATCTTTCGTTAGATTGTCAAGATCTCTCATTTCTTCAATGGCAGAAACCTTTGCATCAAATTGCAAAGGGAGGGACCTTAGAACCTTTTGCACAACTTTGGATTCTTCGATCTCTTCACCAAGACCTCTAATGGTATAGGCTATCTCATCCACATGAAGTAGATATTGAGCAATATTTTCTTCTTCCATTTTGAGGCCTTCAAACTATCCTCTATGAATTTGAAGCTTTGCCTTTTTAACTTTGTCATCTCCTTGATAAATATTTTTCAACTTATCCCACATTTCTTGTGCAGATTTATAGTGCATCACCTTCACGAACTCAAATTCTGTGATATCCCCCTTAGTTTTTTTATTTTATTTTTAACACAAGAACTTCACCTATTAGCGTTAGCTTAATGAAAGATAAGCAAACTGGAATGCAACCTTTCACTTTCTAATAACTTGGATCCCCGAGTGGGCAAGGTGAGAGCATACGGTGTAAGGGGATCTGTTAGCTAAACTAGAAAAGCTGGAAATACAATGATATTGGTGGCAAGCCGACCAATATAAACAATGAAAGTACTCAAGTGGCAAGCCAACCTCTTCCACTTTTCAATGGCCTACAATGAAAGTAAATGGAAACGACATTGCTTAGGCGGCAAGCCAACCTCAATGAAAGTAAAGAGCAGAAATGGAAGAGCTGATCAACACTACTAAATTAGCGTGACAATATTAAGATCTTTTTCAATGAAACTGAGATATTCTTATCAACTTGAAAGCCCAAATGTTAGACAATATCCTCCAAGGAGAATATGAAGATAACCATCAAGAAAATATGACAAAATGTAGAAAATACCAGGTCTGATAGAGAATTGCATCATTCTGATTTTTAGACCAGCAACCCTAGATTTCATCGAAATGCTCATAACTTTCTCGAATCACCTCTGAATGACTCCAAATTGGAAGCAAATGTTAACTAGGAGCTATGCGTCCATTCCCAAACAGAAAACCCTTTCCAATCAGCAATTATTAATTTGACACACATCACAAGGCACAAACTGCAAATGGTACGGCCTCCCTAAGAAGGGCGACCTCTAGCATAAATCAGGTTCACAAGCTAAAATCCTCAAAATTGGAGCATAGGGGCGCCCAAGAGATAGCAATCCAATAAGTCAATACCCACAAAAGAAACTCCACTCCTCAAAAAGATATGAACAAAAACGTGCTTCAGCCACACACAAACCAGCACCATAAAAACTAAAGAACACACACCAAAATGGGTAGAAATTGAAAGCTAACTCGCTACCACACCAAAATCAAGAAATGTCAAATGAAACCATCTCCAATGAAGCTCTATCTACAACCTCGAAATGAAGAAGCAATCACTGATTAGCCAGGAGCTATCTCTCAAGCCCGAAACTGATAAAGGCTAGGAGGTATTCCAACCCCGAAGTAAAAGTCAGGATACAATCCGGCAACACTTCGTTATAAGATGAATAATGGATGCCAAATGAAGAGGCAAGGCCCTGTATAAATAGCTTTTGCAAACCCAGAAATTCAAACTTACTTTTCCCTCCAAAAGGGATGCCCAAGGAGATTAAAATATTCATTAATTTGCAATTGACCAACTTGACTTTGGGCACCCAAAATGGCTTAGCAAATTAAACTTTAGCAAAAGCAAATATATTTCCAATTAGGACGTCCAAATGACAAACCCAACTTAAAAACAACTTGAAGTCATGAGTCTAGGCGTTGGGGTCCAAAAGGCATAATATAAATATCAGTTAAATCATCAGTTTTCCAAAACGGGTTCCAAGACAGCTGAAGACACAACTGCATACACTACCCTGTCAAAAATAGCCACTGAGTGTTGAACTGCTGCCAAGCTGCACTACCAAAATAGCACTTACTAAAAATAGTGACTCCAAACTCCGTTAGAGCACAAACCGGGCAGCCGTCGCAACTTACTAAAAATAGTAAGTCCAAAAATGTCCTCACATGAAAATGCATGTCATACCATTTTGAAGCCCTCTAAAAACCCAGAAAGAACTAGAAGTCCCTCTACCAAACTCCTGCAAACAACCCCCTAAAATCTTAGAAGGAACCTCCTAGGAAATTGGAAACTCTAATTCTACCTCCGACTAGCCTACAGGCCTCCAAGAAAGGCTAGCCGTCATCAAATGGAACTATTGCTGAGAAGGGACATTACAAATTCAGACAACCCACAAAGAATAGCTTTCTTGGCCTTGGCATTACATTCACTAAGCTTCTTTCCAGCAACATCAATTGGAGAAGTCATAGGTGTTGTATAACCATCAACAATGGATTGCCAAATATCAAAACCTAGAGCACTCAAATATGTTTCCATTCTTATGCTCCAAAACACATAATTAGTTCCATCAAAGATACCCTATTTGAGGAGAAACCATATCCATCATGACCAACCATGCGTGCTTCTCAAAATCTACCTTCTAGCTTGTTAGGCTTATCATTGAAGGAACTAGCTCTGATACCAATTGAAGAGCACACGCTTATACTGAGAGGGGGGGTAAATCAGTATAAGAGCAATTTTAAACCTTTTAAAAAAAACTGAATAATCAAAACTTGATAGCGCTAATGAACCATAAGCAAAATGAACACTAGTTTTATGTGGAAAACCCTTTCGAGAAAAAACAAAGACAAAATATTTGCTTTTATTAATAAGTAGGCACCAACCTACAAAAGACACCAATCTTCAATTACAAAAGTGAGCACCAACTCACAGCTGAGCACCAACCCAGTACATCAAAAATGATAGGCACCAACCTACACACTAACAAGTATAATATCTTTTTAATGAAACACAAATATCAGAAAACCCCTTCTCTAAATCAGCTTCTTCAAAACTGAACTTTATCTCTGCGCTTATCTTCTTGTCCAATTCTACCCTTTACACCATTATTCTCCTTCTAATGGCGGCCTTCTTTCTCTTGTCTACTGTGCTGCTTCTTTTTAATTCACACTTTTCTGTCTATATGAAAAATATACCATTACTCGCCTTTTATAAAATTAAACCTATAAGGTGCTTTTTAATTTTTGCAAAAATATAGCATTAATCGCCTTTTATAAAATTAAACCTCTAAGGTGCTTACTAATTTTTGCATGCTATCCTTCTTTTTGCATGTTTTTTTTATGCATAAGTGGAGCTGCTTTTTTCTGCGTTTTTTATGTTAGCGCTGCTTTCTTTTGCATGCTTAACTTAACACCACTGCATGTTGACTTAACTCCACGTTTCATGCAACTAACCATAAGAGGATTTCATGCAATTTATCCAAAAGTGGCGCTACAATGGGGAATATATCTATGCGTGTTATTTATATATTGTTGCACATTTTCTCATTAATTACTTTGACATCAATGAAAATTTTCTGACACTCCTCACTCAAGTACCCAACAATTTGGGTAAAATCACTAGACTTGGGGAGTCTCAACAAGTAGACTCAGCCAAGTCTACAAAATCGAGAAAAGAAGCATTAAATTTGAAAATGCTTAAATGTAAAAGCATAAAAGTCAAGTGTTTTTTGAAGGGTTTGGAAGACGTTTGGAGGATAGTTATAAGCGATAAAATTATGAAAAATCGCATGTTCCATGAATGTCTGTAGTTTTAAAGTCTTCAATTTCGACTTGGTGGCATGGACTTCACCCCTCAACCCTACAAGAGGTGTTGCCACCATACCCCCACAAGAGGCACTGTGTCATGTCCCCAAAATCGCACCATTTAGATAACGAAGAAGCATATCTAAAATTATAAACCACTTGGTGTTGTTAAAATTATAACTACCAAAGACAATATTGTAATTATGAATATTATAAATAGCGCTATAAATATTATAATA
>VDFB02286911.1:0-18818 GCA_007258455.2 Sequoia sempervirens
TGTCATTTTTGAATCTATCAAAGCACTCAACAAAGCTTCAATAGCCCTGTTGTTAATCTCAGCCACTTTAATCTCATTAGGAGTGGAAGGACCATTCTGAGGAATAACATATCTATTCTCTATAATATTCTAGAAGGGTTCACCAATACACCTCAAATGACAATCCATTCTTTCTTTCCACAGAGAGTAGTTTGTTCCAAAAAATCTAGGGTTGTCCTTCTTGTATGATGCCATCTCAAAACACCTCAAGCTTTTAAACTTCTTCAGAGGAACCTACTTTTATACCATTTTTTGGAAAAACAAGGACATACAATTGACAGGGGGGTGAATCAATTGTCATAGAATATTTAAAATTTTCAAACTTATCTTATCTTAATCTCAAATTTGATGAATGAACAATAAACCACAAACAATCAACACATCAGAAACATAGAGAACACCAAGATTTTTTATGTGGAAACATTATTAGGGGAAAAACCTTGGTGGATATCAGTCCACAATATTATACCCTATTAAAAGTATAATGAAGAATAATCAGAATGCACATGCATTCAGGCACACTTCTGAGAGCTCACTGCTCAAATACAAGAGGGTTCAATGCCCAAAGAAGACACATTGTCTTACAAAAATTTAGATTAGATCTGCAGGGTATAAACTGAGAAAATAGCTTCTACAAAAGCTTGATTACAGTTCCAGTTAAGCACAAAAACACTCCTTCACACTTCTCTCGAACTTCTTCACACTCTACTCTACAATCAAATGATTAGATCACTGTTCGCACACTTGCTCTTTCTCTGGCACTTCTTTGCTACATAACTTTGCACAAACAACTGCTCTTATATATTTGCAACATGGAATTGCATCAACAACTTCGTCAGCCAAAATAAAATATAAAACAATGTCATCCCAAATTTACAAGTAAATTTTCAATGCGAATCAAACACTATTGGCCACAACATAAAGAAGACTTAAAAAAATATCCTTGAGCATGCTAGACCGTCAAATTTTAATCTCCAAGGATCAACAACACATTATAACCACCATGATGGCCAAGAACATAAAAATTCAAACACACAAGAGAAAAATCATGGACCATGAGGATATCGATCAATGCAGATGTGCAACAAAGATAAAGCATGATCTAGAAACATCAACAAGCATCATGAACCATTAGAGAGGTATCTGCAATAACTAAAATTACTAGAATCACATCAACTTCAATTAGGAACACTAACTGAAGCCACAAAAAAACTACTAGAACACAACTGTTCATAACACGATTAAATCTACAGGCAGACATTTGAAACTTTTGGTCAATAAACTAGATACACTTAGCAATAAACCCTTTATTCCACAATGACTGATCATCAATGTACTGAGAAAGATACCTTCATGGCCTCCACTATTTCATTGTCAACCTACAACTCTTTTTTTAACAATTTTCTCAACATCCTCGACATATATAACCTACAATACATCAATGCTAATAGTGTTGACATCAATGAGAACCACATATCAGCAACACAATCACAACATCCAACAAGTTTCTCATCAAGGAAAAAATAACTACATAAAGTAGTATAAGCATTAACATGGTTGATAGGATCTCCTTTACCTCTGTATTTCTCAAACTGAGGCATTTCTATCCCTTGGTTTGACCTTGACTAATGGTGGAAAGTTGGTGTTGCATGGAAGAAACAGTGTTAAGGAGTTGTGTTAGAATAGGGTTGGGGTAAGTGTTTTGAGGTGGAAGAGAAAATGGTGATGGAGTGTAGGTGATGTTAGGGGAAGTGAAAGGAATACTAAGGGGGGCGGAGGTGGTGGAGGGGACTTGTGATACCACAAGAGAACTAGGAATGCTAGGTGGAATTGAGAAAGGAGACACATAACTAGTTCTTGGTGCATAGTTGTGGTGACTTGTAGATTGGTATAACTTGGTATGGATGATATGGTTGAAGGGGGAGGAACTTGAGGTCCTCCTTTGCTTATAGGAATGTTTGGGGATTGGGTATTAGAAGAGGAATGTTTATTGTAAATCTCAACAATTTTCTTCATGACTTGAAAACCATCATCACTTTCAATCAAACAATGAAGGCTTTCAATGGTAGGTATGGTAGTGGTGGAAATGTTTTCAAGTGGCAAGTCTTGTTGTAAATGTGAAAAATCCTCATGAATATTAATGACCTTTTCCTATAGGAGGGAGTTGTTTTGGGTGTCAATATTCATTAGTTGGAAAGGTGAAGGAATAGAAGTGGTATTTTCAATTCCTAATACACCATTGTCCATACTAGGAATGCGATCTCTTGAGATACCAAGGTTCACAAAAAAAGTGCTATGGTGGGATGTCATGAGTCTAGAACTTTGTCTCACTAAAGTATTATCAATGGGGCACCAAACACTTATACAAGTACCACAAAAGATAGGGTGAATGGAAATGCAAAGTAATCTAGGAGTTCTAAATGCAAAGAATAGAAATTCTGCTAACTATAACAGAAAAGTAACTACAAAAAATAGAATTATAGAAAAATGCTAGAAAATGCTTGAAAATGTTGTATGAATAGTACAAGTGGACTGATTCACCTAGGGTGCCGAATGAGACCTAGTATGCAATTTTTTTGTGTTTTTCAGAAATTTTAAGATGATTCTAATGCTTTTTAGAATGCAATTAAGGATGCGGAATGCATATTTTCTATTTTTTCCATAATATGTAATGCAAAAATGAAACCTAAACAAAGCTTTCACTAATGCAATATGAGAAGGCCTAGAATGCAAAAACAAAACAATGTGCTAATTGAATGTTGATATCAATGTAATATAGGATGCAATATGTGAATGAAATTAGAAATGCAAAGTGTTCAAAATTTAGGTTCGCCAAAATGAACCATAGATTTTTGGTTCCTATGAACTTCTCTTCCTCTTCTAGGGTTTTTCACCTAAAAGGAGAGAGATAGGGCCCAAAAATGCTAAGGGTTCATTCAAATTATGTTATGTGAGATGTTTTCTAAGCTAAATGAAGTAATATAAATGGAAGTTAATGATTTAAATGAATGAATTTAAATGAAAAACTAAGATTTATGCTATGTTTGGAAACACACTATGATATGTGAACAATGAACTAAAAGATGAAATTATGCAAAACAGAAAGAAATGGGAATAAACATAGTGCACCTGGAAGCTTAATGAAGAATCTAGAATCTGTAGAAGGTTGTCTGAAATCACTTAAATTCCACAGTGAGACTCATTCATCCAAGGTGGCAAATTAGTCCTACTACTAGTGAAAAAGTGTCAGAAACAGGTTTCTGATTGTCGGGATCCAAAATTTGACAAAATTTAGATTTTCAGTCTTAAGGTGGGACTCATTTGCCACTGGTAGTGAATCAATCCTCTCCCAAAATTTTGAGAAATCAAGAGGAAACTGTGCAACACCAGATCTAAAAATATCTACTTGTTGGGTTGCCAAAGTCTATTCTGCATGAAACAGACAGAAAAATTTCTCCAAGCTTGAAATACAATTAATTTGACTTGAAGCACCAAGTGGACCTGTTGGCCAATCTTCAACACCAAAATTCTGAGCTGGAATTGAGGTATCACTCTAGGTCCTGTTAAAACAATCAAGTAAGAGGAAAATGTTGAGGAGTTATAAATAGGGTTTGGCCTTGGTCAAACCCCATACTTTTGCAATCAAACCCTACCAAACACCAAATGAATGATAAACTAACAACATGCAAATGCTATCAACTTCTACTATATCCCTTTTATGATGCAAATCTGAAGTAATGTTAATGGATGCTTTAAAGTTCTTGAATAATGCTTGATAAGATGTTGTAAGATGCTTAATTGGTTGAGATTGCTTGAATATGATATGTGAATGTTGGAGGATGTCAAATGAGGTGAAAATCGCTTATTTATACAATTCAGGTCTGCAACCATTCATACCTCATCACAGTCGACATCAACAAGTTTTAATAAAATTTGAAAGGAATTTTTTTTTTGACTTGATTAAGGGGACTCCATTCGCCACCCATGGCAAATGGGTCCCACCTAGGACCTGAAAATGGGTGTCGGGAATTATATTGTATTTAATGTTGTTTTCGGGCTTACATTCAAAAATACACTTAATTAAGCCTTATAAGGCCATAAAGGGGTCAAATAAGTCATAAGAAAGGGATAAATGGTGAACTTGTACCTAAAAAAGCATGAAATCTTGTTACAAGACCTTGAAATAGTTCAAAATAGGACTTGAACAATGATGAAAATGTGATTTTTAGGTGAATTGTAAGGAATAGAGTCTAGAAGAGTGTATAAATTTCTTACAACACTTCACAACACCTTCATAAAACACCATTATTTGAATTTTTGTAGCTAAATATGCATGTTCAAGCCATGTTACATCATAAAATTGTAGAAAAATAGATCAAACACAATGAAACAAGACTTAAAAGGCCATGAAAATGACAAGAGGCCATTTTTCTATCGCATATAGCTATCAATGGCATTTTGTGACTTGCGTTGGTTTTAGCTATGTATTTAATTTATGTATGCTAGAGTCAATCACTAATGTAATTGTGACATCCAGATGAGTCAATCACTATTATTGTAATTTGTTATAAAAGTAAATGAGACAAATACACTTGTGATGTACATAATTCCAATTACAATTACAATTTGTTGGTCTTGTATGATCTACTATTTGTTAAAATTTGTGGATGTATGAGCTTGAAAGTTGTGTATATAAAGGTATGCTTATGATAGTTATTGTGTATGATCTTGGGATTATGATATGATATGCCCTTGGTGAATACGTGAATTTTTTCGGCATTAAACCCGATAATATTTTAAAGAGCCAACACTTGATGGAAAGCATTGCCATTGAGTATTATAATTCGACTATGCTATAACTTTAATTTAACAAATAGTTGTGGTTTAAAGATGAGGATTTAGAGATCCCATACAAGAGGAAAGAATAAACTCCCTTTAACATTGTTGGCAACCAAAGCCTTCGATTCCCATTTGAGGACATGTGCTAAAGGTCACCACAATCCCCTCGAGGTTTATTTCTAGGTCTAGGCTGGAACCTAATCATAGCAGCCACTACTTTGAGTGTGTAAGCATATAAGCTCGAGGCCGACATCTACATCATAATGAATTGCTAGCATTGTACCACTACTTCAATCTAGATGCGATTAGTCATCAAAATTCAGGAAGTGCCAGGCAATTGTTTAGATTATATATATATATATATATATATATATATATATATATATATATATAGCGCGCGAAGGACGGATTTTACAGGATCTTAGTCTATTACAGCTACATCCAAATCCAAGGATACTTGGTGTTCTCGATGAGGTGATTGAAAAAACTATAAAAGACAAACAAACTTAATCTTGATCAAAGTACAGAGAAAATGCTCGAAAGGTGTGTTTTACAGCGACTGCCACAAAGTTGGACATTTGATTTTATCAAGAGGTGTTGTATTTCAATTTTCCATCCTTAATGTGGGACACGCAGGTATAATGGTGTATGATTTATGGGCTCCGGCTCTGCACTCCACACAGAAAATGCACTCGATGAGCTCAACCATTTCTCCACCAGTGTTGGATGGTGACGATTCAGCACATCCTTCAAGCTCTCTGTATTGTTTACCCTTGCCAAACCCTCCTTTGTGTATACTTCCTCGTTGAAATCACTGGTGAAGAAGCGGTCTGCCTCCAATCGCCTGGATTAATAGAAGTATATCAAATTCATATCATCTCCAGCTGCATGAAAAGATTATACGAAAGTCTAAGGATTGATTACATACCTTGATGCCATTAACACAAAGATGAAAAAAGCCGTTTCACTGATTGCATAACCTTTAATCTTTTTCTCTGCCATTAACCCAACTAGCAAGTCCAGATTTTCAACATCATTACCATAAACCTCGCGAAGAACTTGGATGGCTTCTTTATCATCAGTAAGGTCTTCCCACTTTGTAATAGGAATCATAAACATATTTCTTCTGAATTCATTGTATTTTGCTACGCCCCTTTCTCGATCACGATAAACTACGAAGAACCAAATATACAAAATATATTTTATGAAATTATGACCTTAAAAACCATTAGATAGCGACAGTAGACAATCTTATGCATTTGTAGTCAGAGCACTGCCTGAAACCTTTACTCTGTTTAATGGGTTTGTGAGAAATGAAAAGGGATTCCTTACTTTCAAGTGCAGCCAAATCTATTGGGTCAGGTCTGTCCTGACCATCTGGGTCCTGAGCCACAAGATCTCTCATCCATACGGGGTAATTCCAAAGACTAAGGGCTCCACTGGCTTGATGCCCCATGGATACAATCATATCTTCATTTCCAACTTCTGATAATTTCCGTTCTCCTTGAATTCCTATTAGTTTCTTTAAGTGCACCCTGTCACAGAATAAATTCATTAACACTCTGCAAACACCTTAATTAGACAATGGGAAGGCGTGGTAAATATATCAGATCACGGGCTTCTATTGTTTCTATTGATTATGCGGTTGCAAACCAAAAAAATGGTCATACGCAAAGAAAAGGTCATTACAACTCATGTTATAGATCAAAAGTTATTACAACAATAGAACTTATTTGAAGAAGGTAAGTTCGTTGTTACTCGCTCAATTTTTTTCTGTTGCCTGCACAATTAATAAGGTAAATGAAATAATCTCATATGCAAAGAGTGCTTAAAGATAGAAACCAAATAGAAACTCACTCTTCCAGCACTGGAGGTGTTTTGTTTCCGGTTGAAGTTGCACGAATGTCTCTCACCAAGATGTTGTCTGGCATCAAACTGTGCATTCGATAGACGCTAACAAATTCTTCTGTCAGAGAGTATGGAACACCATAGTTTTCAGGCTTAGCCATCCCAATAAGGCCGCTCAGTATAGAATTCCCAGTATGACCAAGCTTATCCTTCAACGTTTTACCAAGCAGTCCATACCTATTCACGAATAGTAAAACTTATTTCTTATGATAAAGATACATATAAGCTATGGCTATGAGAGTTTTCAAGCTTCCACGGTCCATAACTAGTTGAAATGGTGCTTGCTTAAAATAAAAATGAAGTAGAGAGAGAATATTTTACTTGTCTTATTTCATTAAACACTAAGTATGATGACATGATATTTATACCACAGATGGAAGCTGGAAGATATGGCCATACAAATTTCTATTTTCACTGGAGATTACTTGGTATGATCCAAAATGTAGATTAAAGATCTTTTCTCGCAGAATGTTTCAGAATCATACATATGATGACTAAAAAATTTACTATGTATTAGTGAAATCTACTTTTGTGGGTGCATGCTTTTCTAGAGTAAACTATGTAAATATTGTGAAGTAAAAAAAAATAATCCAAATGTTGGTATTAAAAATAAGAACAGTATGCTTCAAAAGTTTCTTGCACGCGACATTATAATGTGAAAATAGAAAAATCTAATGATCTCAATCTATTTTTGCTCCAATATTCTATTCTTATATGTAAACATTATTGAAGAACTTCTCTAACCAATTTGTTCGCATGGCAGCAAGGAGTGTGTCCGTTTTAAGGAGCTCAACAGTCCAGTCAATGGTATGGATCTTGGCAATGATTGCAGAAGTTACTAATCTTGCATGGCGATACAGTTCGTCGTCATCCATGTCACGATAATGATCCTGCATTTATTATTCTGTTCATTCATTTTTGTTCTACAGTAGGCCTGTCTGATTCAACAATTGATTTGCACATAGGTAAAGAAACAAGCTAACTGGGTCCAAAGAAGTAAGAGAAAGATCTAATAAATTGCCTTGAGCAAATCACAGATGGAATTGTGTTCTTTGACAAATAAGGCCTGTAGCACTGATAATCCAGCCCATGAGTTACGCACTTCTCCAGAGATAGCAATCCCCTCACTCGAGTGGAGAAGTAGCCCATCCTCACCTAATTTCAACATGCCGTCTTTGAAAGTTCTCAATTTGGTTGATGTCTCAGAATTGTTTCCATAAACTGCACTCCCATCCCTGCATGCAAATCACATATAGTTATTTAGGTTATAAAGACTCTCATCAAATTTGAATGGCTCTAAATATCTCTAAATATTGTCATGTCTTAGGGTGAATATTGAGAATTTGAAAAGGGCATTCTCACCACCAGGCGGTCCTCCTATTTAGGTGTCCCTGTTTTATATCGTAGAAACCAGTAGGGACTTCTTTGGTTTCAAAAAATGTGAATTCCTTTAGTGGGCATTGTTGTGCAATTGCCTTTGGGGCTGTTAGTTTTACCTGAGAATACATATGCTTCATTAGAAAAAGATCACTAGTTCAGAACATATAAAAGAAATCAGAGAGACAAAAACAAACTCACTTGTTTGGTGCCTTCCACATGGTCAACCCAGTCATGAATCATAAACTGAATCCAAGAGGCAGCGAGCATATTAAATTGCATTCCAGTGTCAATCAGTTTTCTTCGTGCAAGCAGCTTGGTTGCAACCACCATGGGGTCTGGTCTCAATATCTACGTACAGTTTAACTATTAGCTGTGGTGACACACCTGAAACTTTTAGAAACATCTCCCAACCCACTAATAACAAAATGACGCCATGGTAGAAAAGATTTTCACAGCAGTCCCCATACAAATATTTTAATATAAAATTTTAGGCAATAATGAATAGAAAAGCATTTCTTCATTCTTCTTAATAATATCTGAGAATTCTAATTCAGGAATCATAAAAATACTGCAAAACACCTCTTATTTCCATAGGTGATATTAAAGAAAACCATTGGTAACCACTCACTCATGTTAATGTCAGCTTAGCAAGCACATGAATTTGAAACTATGCTATGTTGAGATGGTGAGATTAAAATAGCGCATATTTTCATAATAACCTTTTCCTGGTGGTGAGAAGGCAACATGTTTCTTCCAAAGAAAGTTCCTTCACTTCCTGCATCTGGATTAAATGGGTCATTATACTTTCCATTCTCCGTCCTATAAGGGTAATCTATTGGATTATTTCTTACACCTACAGGTGTAACTCCCACATTTAATAGATTATAACACTGGTGCAAACGTCTCCTTATCCCAGATAGATAAGTCCAAGAAATATGGTGGCAATTCTGATGCCATGCATACTGTCCAAAACGTGTATAATCTGAACGCAAACTACAAACAGGAGAGAAATGACAAGTCATTCTTCCTAAGACAATACCCTCTATTAGTGATATCACAGAAATCCTTCCCAAATTGAAAAACAAAATTAACAGCTTCATAAACATTTCATAATTAACTGAACATCATGGAATTTACCAGGAATAGAATCTTGTCAATGTTTTGCCTGAGTATAGGGCAGGAGTATAGGATTCCCCTGGCTGGCTAACTCCTTCTTGGGGTGGATGTAGCATGGATTTGAGGCAACTGCTAAAACCCATCTTTTTAATCCAAATGTTTACCATTCCAGGCCAAGGCACCGTTCTATGAATAACCAGGAGGTGTTAGACATATTATGAAAGAAGTACATATTTTATTCCTCTCTATCATGTGGTCGTTGTTTTATGGCCCCCACAATTTTTCATGTGGTGTCATGGATGAATCTTATCTCAATTTCTTTAATGGTTTTAATTTCTAAATCAAACATTGTCTGAAATATCATTACAGTACAATTTATTAATCAAATATTGTCTAAAATATCATTACAGTTCAAATTCGGACTGAATGCGGATAGGCATCAAATGGATACTTATGGTTTAAATTTATTTTAAATCTTTCTTATGTATAGCATGCTATTATTTTAATAGCATTGTGAATTTGTTTTCAATCTCTATCTCATCCCAGTGGATGACCTTTCGTTATACTATATTATTTTAATAGGGTTATATTGATGACCTTTCGTTATACTATATTTCCTTTAGAGGGTTATATTGATTCAGTCATGTTCATGAAAGATAAATTACATGAATTTTTTAAAATGAGAAAAAATATTGTAGAACGGTAAATTGTATTACCTCAAGTTCTATATGTAAAAGGAGGGGACTGATTCCTATGATAGATGGTTAGTCATGGATTATTGATACAATGCTGTTTTCAAATCTTATTCTTTAGAAAGGATTTTGAAGAGAAGATATTGGAATTTCATTTTGTATTTATGTTATGGTAAATTTTGTATATTAATATTATTTTTTATTTAATTTTTTTTCATTTTAAGGAAATGTTTTAATAATTGATCCTTGGTTATTATTATTTTTTATCAATCAATCAAAGTGTATTTCATCTAATTCAGAAGTGTCAATTTCATATGTTCTACAATCACAATTGTGATGGTGACTCTACATCATCACTCATATACTTACACTAGAATGTGGTAGGCTCCTAATGTCAAATTCATTCTTAGATCTAGACCTTAATACTCAAGGTTCCATTCGTGATGACCCTACCTAAATATCCCTTTTGGGAATCAAGGGTTGTAAAGTTTTTACACCAAAGAGAGAGAATTCATCCTCACCTCTTATATGAGATCTCTAATCTAACTTTTAAACCACAATTATTCATAATATTTTACTTTTAAATTAATCCAATTACAATAGAATGATTATCAAACACTTTCTAAACAAGTGTTGATTCTGTTCCAACATTAATATATGAATTGACACAAAATCACATAGGAATAATACCATTCCAACATCACTTGTTCAAACAATAATTGAATCAAGAGTACATCATTTATACATATCATGACTAGCTCCCACTTGTCTTACACACACATATTGATTATCTCTTAAACACCTCACATTTACACATGAGCATTAGTTGAATAATATGTCACCTACACATAAGGTGACTAGCTCAAAACTGTAGATCACAAGTACACATAGTGACTAGTATAGGTAGGAGTATATCACATATATATAGTGTGAATTATTTACACTTACATCATATACAAAAAATATTATAATTGGTGCCTATATCATATATACATAATATGATGATTGGTGCTTGCATCATAGGCACACAATGTAACTAGCTCAAGGACCCAAAGTATATACATAATATAAATGACCTAACAAACTCACAATTGAACATACTGAAAATATAGCAAAATAAAGTAGTTACAACTTTACTACAAGCATTTTTTTCTTCTTTTAGTTCATTAGAACATAAGTGTGTAAGTACACCCTATATAAAAAAAGGAATACTTATGCATCTCATAGTGGACCATTGGTCCCATATTTTTTATAATTGATCAACACTTATAATAACAAGAAAGAATCTCATGCAACTTGTTGTTATCAATGGAAAGACATATGTATAACACCATGCACAATATCTAAGGCCATTTGTATATAAGTACACAATATGGCTCACACATATATAGTGAACATCTAGCAATAAAAACTGAAATGCTAATGCATGTATCTTTCCACTACCTAGTCAATAACATATATCCTTTAAGTGTGTCCCAATATGAAAAAGGATTGTTAATGCATCCCATACTACATTATCAATCCCATATTTTTCCTTGGTTCTCTACAGTAGTTGTGATGATGTTTAAGCATCCCTTAATAGTTATTATTATCAAATAAGAAGTAAGTGTAACAAGACACATCACATAAGGCCATCAATTATATTTCCACAACTAGGTGAACCTTTTAAGTTGGTGGATCTTGACATCTATTTCATCCATATCACTAGCAGATGTTAATCCAGATTAGTATGGGGTAGCTCTTGGAATCTATCACCTGTATGGTAATGGTGAAATATAGCTAAACCATATCATACCATGGGTATTTTTTGGTATCTATCACCTTCATGCTATTGGGAACCACCAACTAAATTCTGAGATATGGTAGTTAGGTCCTAATGTCTATCACCTGCATAATACTAATGATAAATAGGTAAATTACACTTATATAACATCATAGATAGCTCTTGGCATCCTTCATATGCATGGTATTGGTGATAGTGGAATATCTACACATGTGTTAGATTCAGTTTTAAAATATAGGATTATCTTATAGCAAGTAAAATAATACACATATCATAAGGATTCTACAAAACTAGGTAGGTTGACTTGGTTATATATCATAATAAGTGTTCCATAAACTTGCAACTAGACACATAAGTGTTCTATAAGTCTTGGGGTCAATATTTTAGGCACATAAGAATCACATTAAAAAAGCAATCCATATCATCATAGAGTAATCATCAATAAACAACATAAAGTACCTTTCTCCTTGTAGACTTCTGATTGTAGAGGGACCACACAGATCAGTATGCACCAGCTCTAGTACTCCATTAGAATGATGATATTTTCTCTAAAAAGAAACTCTAGTCTATTTTCCCATTTGACATTCCTTGCATATTGTGTTAGTAGGCTTCACTATCTTAGGTAGATCTCTTACTACTTGAGTGGAACTTACGTTGACAATGTTATCAAAATTCACATGACACAGCCTCCTATGCCATAACTAGCTTTCATCTACTTGAGAAATTAAACAACTTTCATTAGCACTCAGGTGAAAAATATTACCTCTTGTCTTTGTACCTGAAGCAATTACATTTCTAGAGCTTTCATGTATCCTACATCTTCCATCTTTGAACTGAAGATTGTAACCCTTGTCCACCATCTTTCCAACACTCAATAGGTTATGCTTCAAGCCTTCACCATAAAGGACATCATCAATGTTATGTTTACCACCAAGAAAAATATTTCCTCTACCACGAATCACACCAATATTGTTATCTCCAAATCTTACAACCCTACCATCATATTTCTCTAGACTTACAAATTTACTTTTGTCACTAGTCATATGATGTGAACAACCGTTGTCAATAACCCACTCATCCTTTTCTTCAATTCGGGTTGCAAGAGCTTTCTCAACTTTAGCAAATTCAGTAGCCACTCGACCATTTTCCTTGATAGCAATGAAAACCCATTCATCTTCATTTCCATTTTCTTTATCAGATTCTCCATCAGTCACACCTTCAACATAATAACATTTCTTTTGAAATCTAGGTTTGTTAGGCTTAGACCTAGGAACTTTTTCAGGACACCTTGAAGCAAAATGACTTAGTTTACTACAAGTGAAACATTTAATAGGAAACTTTCCTTTATACTTACCTTGTCCTCTACCTTCTTTCTTCACAAATAGTGCTTCCAGCTTTCCTACCTCTCTTTCTTCATCTTCAAGTTGTTTCATCTCTTCCTCATACTTGAATGTCTTTCTAGAACTCTCTCCTAGATCATATCTTTGCTTGTTTCTTCCGGATACAGAGGCCTTAAATGCAGATTCAATCTTGGGGGAAGAATCACCAAATTCACTCAACTCAAAGGCATTAAGTTTACCAATCAACATATCTCTTGTCACATTTGTTACTGTTCTGAGCTCCTCAATAGCATGAGCCTTTTATTTGTAAGAGGGAGGAAATGATCTAAGCACTTTAGCTATAATTTCTTGTTCATCCAAGGTACCACCGACACATCTAATACCCATCACAAGCTCATTTACTCTTTGCATAAAAGAAGATATATTTTCATCTTCACCCATATTCAAAGTTTCATACTTGCCTTTCAAACTTTGTAGCTTAGTGACCTTCACAAGTGCATCTCCTTCATACAAAGTCTCCAGATTCTTCTAGATCTCATGATCTATCTTTAGATCCATTACATTTGTCATTTTTGAATCTATCAGAGCACTCAACAAAGCTTCAATAGCCCTGTTGTTAATCTCAGCCACTTTAATCTCATTAGGAGTGGAAGGACCATTCCGAGGAATAACATATCTATTCTCT
Organism: Sequoia sempervirens; assembly: GCA_007258455.2. Lineage (NCBI taxonomy): Eukaryota > Viridiplantae > Streptophyta > Pinopsida > Cupressales > Cupressaceae > Sequoia > Sequoia sempervirens. The sequence goes on from VDFB02286911.1 coordinate 13,783, forward strand.
ATAATATTCTAGAAGGGTTCACCAATACACCTCAAATGACAATCCATTCTGGCTTTCCACAGAGAGTAGTTTGTTCGAACAAATCTAGGGTTGTCCTTCTTGTATGATGCCATCTCAAAACACCTCAAGCTTTTAAACTTCTTCAGAGGAACCTACTTTTATACCAATTTTTGGAAAAACAAGGACATACAATTGACAGGGGGGTGAATCAATTGTCATAGAATATTTAAACTTTTCAAACTTATCTTATCTTAATCTCAAATTTGATGAATGAACAATAAACCACAAACAATCAACACATCAGAAACATAGAGAACACCAAGATTTTTTATGTGGAAACATTATTAGGGGAAAAACCTTGGTGGATATCAGTCCACAATATTATACCCTATTAAAAGTATAATGAAGAATAATCAGAATGCACATGCATTCAGGCACACTTCTGAGAGCTCACTGCTCAAATACAAGAGGGCTCAATGCCCAAAGAAGACACATTGTCTTACAAAAATTTAGATTAGATCTGCAGGGTATAAACTGAGAAAATAGCTTCTACAAAAGCTTGATTACAGTTCCAGTTAAGCACAAAAACACTCCTTCACACTTGTCTCGAACTTCTTCACACTCTACTCTACAATCAAATGATTAGATCACTGTTCGCACACTTGCTCTTTCTCTGGCACTTCTTTGCTACATAACTTTGCACAAACAACTGCTCTTATATATTTGCAACATGGAATTGCATCAACAACTTCGTCAGCCAAAATAAAATATAAAACAATGTCATCCCAAATTTACAAGTAAATTTTCAATGCGAATCAAACACTGTTGGCCACAACATAAAGAAGACTTAAAACAATATCCTTGAGCATGCTAGACCGTCAAATTTTAATCTCCAAGGATCCACAACACATTATAACCACCATGATGGCCAAGAACATAAAAATTCAAACACACAAGAGAAAAATCATGGACCATGAGGACATCGATCAATGCAGATGTGCAACAAAGATAGAGCATGATCTAGAAACATCAACAAGCATCATGAACCATTAGAGAGGTATCTGCAATAACTAAAATTACTAGAATCACATCAACTTCAATTAGGAACACTAACTGAAGCCACAAAAAAACTACTAGAACACAACTGTTCATAACACGATTAAATCTACAGGCAGACATTTGAAACTTTTGGTCAATAAACTAGATACACTTAGCAATAAACCCTTTATTCCACAATGACTGATCATCAATGTACTGAGAAAGATACCTTCATGGCCTCCACTATTCCATTGTCAACCTACAACTCTTTTTTTAACAATTTTCTCAACATCCTCGACATATATAACCTACAATACATCAATGCTAATAGTGTTGACATCAATGAGAACCACATATCAGCAACACAATCACAACATCCAACAAGTTTCTCATCAAGGAAAAAATAACTACATAAAGTAGTATAAGCATTAACATGGTTGATAGGATCTCCTTTACCTCTGTATTTCTCAAACTGAGGCATTTCTATCCCTTGTTGCATCGAGGTGCGTAATATTTCTAAGGATAAGTGGTTGCTATAGACATGATATGTGGGTGGAGTGGTTTGACCTTGACTAATGGTGGAAAGTTGGTGTTGCATGGAAGAAACAATGTTAAGGAGTTGTGTTAGAATAGGGTTGGGGTAAGTGTTTTGAGGTGGAAGAGAAAATGGTGATGGAGTGTAGGGGATGTTAGGGGAAGTGAAAGGAATACTAAGGGGGGCGGAGGTGGTGGAGGGGACTTGTGATACCACAAGAGAACTAGGAATGCTAGGTGGAATTGAGAAAGAAGGAGACACATAACTAGTTCTTGGTGCATAGTTGTGGTGACTTGTAGATTGGTATAACTTGGTATGGATGATATGGTTGAAGGGGGAGGAACTTGAGGTCCTCCTTTGCTTATAGGAATGTTTGGGGATTGGGTATTAGAAGAGGAATGTTTATTGTAAATCTCAACAATTTTCTTCATGACTTGAAAACCATCATCACTTTCAATCAAACAATGAAGGCTTTCCATGGTAGGTATGGCAGTGGTGGAAATGTTTTCAAGTGGCAAGTCTTGTTGTAAATGTGAAAAATCCTCATGAATATTAATGACCTTTTCCTATAGGAGGGAGTTGTTTTGGGTGTCAATATTCATTAGTTGGAAAGGCATGAATAGTGGTACTTAATTCTAATACAATTCATTGTCCATACTAGGAATGCGACCTCTGAGATACTACCAAGCAACTACAAATAAAAGTGTGGGATGTCATGAGTCTAGAACTTTGTCTCACTAAAGTATTATCAATGGGGCAACTAAACACTTATACAAGTAACTAAAGATAGGTGAATGGAATGCAAAGTAATTCCAGAGTTCTAAATGCAATGAAATTGCTAAATTGGAGTAACGTAGTGGCACCACAAAAAAAATAGAATTTTAGAAAAATGCTAGAAATGCCGGAAATGTTGTATGAAGGTAATAAGTGGATCTGATTCACCTAGGGTCAATGAGACCTAGTATGCAATTTTTTCAGGTTTGAAATTCTCAACATTTTGATTCTAATGCTTTTTAGAATGCAATTAAGGATGCGGAATGCATATTTTCTATTTTTTTCATAATATGTAATGCAAAAATGAAACCTAAACAAAGCTTTCACTAATGCAATATGAGAAGGCCTAGAATGCAAAAACAAAACAATGTGCTAATTGAATGTTGATATGAATGTAATATAGGATGCAATATGTGAATGAAATTAGAAATGCAAAGTGTTCAAAATTTAGGTTCGCCAAAATGAACCATAGATTTTTGGTTCCTATGAACTTCTCTTCCTCTTCTAGGGTTTTTCACCTAAAAGGAGAGAAAAAAAAAAAAAAAATGCTAAGGGTTCATTCAAATTATGTTATGTGAGATGTTTTCTAAGCTAAATGAAGTAATATAAATGGAAGTTAATGATTTAAATGAATGAAGTTAAATGAAAAACTAAGAGTTATGCTATGTTTGGAAACACACTATGATATGTGAACAATGAACTAAAAGATGAAATTATGCAAAACAAAAAGAAATGGGAATAAACAGAGTGCACCTGGAAGCTTAATGAAGAATCTAGAATCTGTAGAAGGTTGTCTGAAATCACTTAAATTCCACAGTGAGACTCATTCATCCAAGGTGGCAAATTAGTCCTAATACTAGTGAAAAACTGTCAGAAACAGGTTTCTGATTGTCGGGATCCAAAATTTGACAAAATTTAGATTTTCAGTCTTAAGGTGGGACTCATTCGCCACTGGTAGTGAATCAATCCTCTCCCAAAATTTTGAGAAATCAGGAGGAAACTGTGCAACACCAGATCTAAAAATATCTACTTGTTGGGTTGCCAAAGTCTATTCTGCATGAAACGGACAAAAAAATTTCTCCAAGCTTGAAATACAATTAATTTGACTTGAAGCACCAAGTGGACTTGTTGGCCAATCTTCAACACCAAAATTCTTGTTAAATATGCATACCTAGGTCTGCAAACAATCATGCAAGAGGGAAAAAATGGTTGAGGGTTAGCAAATAGGGGTTTGCCTTGGTCAAACCCCACTTTTGGTAATCAAACCCTTAATGAAATAATGAAATGCAAGAGAATGATAAACTAACAACATGCAAATGCTATCAACTTACCATATCCCTTATGATGCAAATATGAAGTAATGTTAATGGATGCTTTAAAGTGCTTGAATAATGCTTGATAAGATGTTGTAAGATGCTTGAATATGATATGTGAATGTTGGAGAATGTAAAATGAGGTGAAAATCACATATTTATACAATCTTGTGTCTTAGTAACCCATTCATACCTCATCACAGGCTGACATCAAATGTTTTTTAATAAAAATTTGAAAGGAATTTTTTTTTTTTTTAATTTGGAGCCAAGGGGGACTCATTCGCCACCCATGGCGAATGGGTCCCACCTAGGACTTGAAAATGGGTGTCGGGAATTGTTTTGCAATTAATGTTGTTTTTCGGGCTTACATTCAAAAATACACTTAATTAAGCCTTATAAGGCCATAAAGGGGTCAAATAAGTCATAAGAAAGGGATAAATGGTGAACTTGTACCTAAAAAAGCATGAAATCTTGTTACAAGACTTTGAAATAGTTCAAAATAGGACTTGATCAATGATGAAAATGTGATTTTTAGGTGAATTGTAAGGAATAGAGTCTAGAAGAGTGTGTAAATTTCTTACAACACTTCACAACACCTTCATAAAACACCATTATTTGAATTTTTGTACCTAAATATGCATGTTCAAGCCATGTTACATCATAAAATTGTAGAAAAATAGATCAAACACAATGAAACAAGACTTAAAAGGCCATGAAAATGACAAGAGGCCATTTTTCTACGGCATAGCTAGTCATCGTGTATTTGTGACGAGTGTTGGAGCTAGTCATTATGTATTTACGATGTATGCTAGAGCCAATCACTAATGTAATTGTGACATCTGTATGAGTCAATCACTATTGTACTTGTTATGTGCAAATGAGACAGTCACACTTGTGATGTACATATCTCTAATTACAATTGTACTTGTTATCTTTGTATGATCTAGTCATTGTTGTACTTGTGATGTGTATGAGCTAGCCAAGTTGTGTATATAAAGGTATGCTCATGATAGTTATTGTGTATGATCTTTGGGATTATGATATGATATGCCCCTTGTGAATATTGTGAATTTTTTTGCATTAAACCTTGATAATATTTGGTACAGAGCCAACACTTGATGGAAAAGTTATTGCCATTATATTATAATTGACTATGTTATAACTTACACTTAATGAATAGTTGTGGTTTAAAGATGAGATTAGAGATCTCATACAAGAGGAAAGAATAAACTCCCTTTAACATTGTTGGACAAACTACAAAGCCTTTGATTCCCATTTGAGGATATGCAAGCAAGGTCACCATGCACCCTCGAGGTTTATTTCTAGGTCTAGGGATGAACCTAATCATAGCAGCTTAACACTTTTGAGTGTAAGCA
>VDFB02286912.1:0-29245 GCA_007258455.2 Sequoia sempervirens
AAGATGTTTCTACAGTCCATACAAATATTTTAATATAAAAACTTTGTAAGTATTATCAGAATAGGAAAAGTATTTCTTTATTCTTCTTAATAATAGATCGGAGAAATTTGATCAGGAATCATAAAAAAAAATACTTAAAACACTTATTTCCATAGGCATATTAAAGAAAACCATTGGTATGTCCACTACCTTCATGTTAATGTCGGCTTAGCAAGCAATAAGATAATGAATTTGAAAACCATGCTATGGCAGATGGTATATTTAAAATAGAAGGCATATTTTCATAATAACCTTTTCCTGGTGGTGAGAAGGCAACATGTTTCTTCCAAAGAAAGTTCCTTCACTTCCTGCATCTGGATTAAATGGGTCATTATACTTTCCATTCTCCGTCCTATAAGGGTAATCTATTGGATTATTTCTTACACCTACAGGTGTAACTCCCACATTTAATAGATTATAACGCTGGTGCAAACGTCTCCTTATCCCCAGATAGATAAGTCCAAGAAACACAGGCAATTTATGCCATGCATACACTTTGTCCAAAACGTGTATAATCTGAACGCAAACCAAACGGAGAGAAACATTGCAGTCATTCTTCCTACATTAACACCTCATTATGATTTCACAGAAATCCTTCCCAAATTGAAAAACAAATTCTATCAGCTTCATAAACATTTCATAATGAATTGACTATCATGAACTTACCAGGAATAGAATCTTGTCAATGAAAGTCAGTCTTATATAGGCAGAGTATAGATTCCTGTCAAGCACCTTGGGTGATAAAAAGAAAGGATTGAGTAAATCAAGCAAACCCATATTTTAACTAACAAAAACGAATGCAATTCCAGGGCTAAGGCAATCGTCTATGTGAATAACCGAGAGGTGTTGTGATATTTATAGCAAAGGAATATTATTTTATTCCTCTCTATCATGTGGTCGTTGTTTTATGGCCCCCACAATTTTTCATGTGGTGTCATGGATGAACCTTATCTCAAGTTCTTTAATGGTTTTAATTTCTAAATCAAACATTGTCTGAAATATCATTACAGTCCAATTTATTAATCAAACATTGTATAAAATATCATTACAGTTCAAATTCGGACTGAATGCGGATAGGCATCAAATGAATACTTATGGTTTAAATTTCTTTTAAATCTTTCTTATGTATAGCATGCTATTATTTTAATAGCATTGTGAATTTGTTTTCAATCTCTATCTCATCCCAGTGGATGACCTTTCGTTATACTATATTATTTTAATAGGGTTATATTGATGACCTTTCGTTATACTATATTTCCTTTAGAGGGTTATATTGATTCAGTCATGTTCATGAAAGATAAATTACATGAATTTTTTAAAATGAGAAAAATATTGTAGAACGGTAAATTGTATTACCTCAAGTTCTATATGTAAAAGGAGGGGACTGATTCCTATGATAGATGGTTAGTCATGGATTATTGATACAATGCTGTTTTCAAATCTTATTCTTTAGAAAGGATTTTGAAGAGAAGATATTGGAATTTCATTTTGTATTTATGTTATGGTAAATTTTGTATATTAATATTATTTTTTATTTAATTTTTTTTCATTTTAAGGAAATGTTTTAATAATTGATCCTTGGTTATTATTATTTTTTATCAATCAATCAAAGTGTATTTCATCTAATTCAGAAGTGTCAATTTCATATGTTCTACAATCACAATTGTGATGGTGACTCTACATCATCACTCATATACTTACACTAGAATGTGGTAGGCTCCTAATGTCAAATTCATTCTTAGATCTAGACCTTAATACTCAAGGTTCCATTCGTGATGACCCTACCTAAATATCCCTTTTGGGAATCAAGGGTTGTAAAGTTTTTACACCAAAGAGAGAGAATTCATCCTCACCTCTTATATGAGATCTCTAATCTAAATTTTAAACCACAATTATTCATAATATTTTACTTTTAAATTAATCCAATTACAATAGAATGATTATCAAACACTTTCTAAACAAGTGTTGATTCGGTTCCAACATTAATATATGAATAGACACAAAATCACATAGGAATAATACCATTCCAACATCACTTGTTCAAACAATAATTGAATCAAGAGTACATCATTTATACATATCATGACTAGCTCCCACTTGTCTTACACACACATATTGATTATCTCTTAAACACCTCACATTTACACATGAGCATTAGCTGAATAATATGTCACCTACACATAAGGTGACTAGCTCAAAACTGTAGATCACAAGTACACATAGTGACTAGTATAGGTAGGTGTATATCACATATATATAGTGTGAATTATTTACACTTACATAATATACAAAAAATATTATAATTTAGTTGCCTATATCATATATACATAATGATGGTTAGTTGCTTGCATCATAGGCACACAAATGTAGCTCAAAGGACCCAAAGTATATACATAATATAAATGACCTAACAAACTCCCACAGATTAGACATACTGAAAATACTTAGGAAATAAAGTGGTTACAACTTTACTACAAATTTTTCTTCTTTTGGTTCGTAGACATAGGGTAGTAAGTACACCTATATATAAAAAGGAATACTTATGCATCTCATAGTGGACCATTGGTCCCATGTTATAATTGATCAACACTTATAACAACAAAGAAGAATCTCATGCAACTTGTTGTTATCAATGGAAGACATATGTATATAACACATACACAATATCTAAAGGTGTTTGTATAGGTACAATGCTGAAACCATATATAGTGAATGTCTAGCAATAAAAACTGAAATGCTAATGCATGTATCTTTCCACTACCTAGTCAATAACATATATCCTTTAAGTGTGACCCAATATGAAAAAGGATTGTTAATGCATCCCATACTACATTATCAATCCCATATTTTTCCTTGGTTCTCTACAGTAGTTGTGATGATTTTTAAGCATCCCTTAATAGTTATTATTATCCAATAAGAAGTAAGTTTAATGACAACAAGACACATCACATAAGGCCATCAATTATATTTCCACAACTAGGTGAACCTTTTAAGTTGGTGGATCTTGACATCTATTTCCTCCATATCACTAGCAGATGTTAATCCAGATTAGTATGGGGTAGCTCTTGGAATCTATCACCTGTACGGTAATGGTGAAATATAGCTAAACCATATCATACCATGGGTATTTTTTGGTATCTATCACCTTCATGCTATGGGGAACCACCAACTAAATTCTGAGATATGGTAGTTAGGTCCTAATGTCTATCACCTGCATAATACTAATGATAAATAGGTAAATTACACTTATATAACATCATAGATAGCTCTTGGCATCCTTCATATGCATGGTATTGGTGATAGTGGAATATCTACACATGTGTTAGATTCAGTTTTAAAATATAGGATTATCTTATAGCTAAGTAAAAATAATACACATATCATAAGGATTCTACAAAACTAGGTAGGTTGACTTGGTTATATATCATAATAAGTGTTCCATAAACTTGCAACTAGACACATAAGTGTTCTATAAGTCTCGGGGTCAATATTTTAGGCACATAAGAATCACATTAAAAAAGCAATCCATATCATCATAGAGTAATCATCAATAAACAACATAAAGTACCTTTCTCCTTATAGACTTCTGATTGTAGAGGGACCACACAGATCAGTATGCACCAGCTCTAGTACTCCATTAGAATGATGATGTTTTCTCTAAAAAGAAACTCTAGTCTATTTTCCCATTTGACATTCCTTGCATATTGTGTTAGTAGGCTTCACTATCTTAGGTAGATCTCTTACTACTTGAGTGGAACTTACGTTGACAATGTTATCAAAATTCACATGACACAGCCTCCTATGCCATAACTAGCTTTCATCTACTTGAGAAATTAAACAACTTTCATTAGCACTCAGGTGAAAAATATTACCTCTTGTCTTTGTACCTGAAGCAATTACATTTCTAGAGCTTTCATGTATCCTACATCTTCCATCTTTGAACTGAAGATTGTAACCCTTGTCCACCATCCTTCCAACACTCAACAGGTTATGCTTCAAGCCTTCACCATAAAGGACATCATCAATGTTATGTTTACCACCAAGAAAAATATTTCCTCTACCACGAATCACACCAATATTGTTATCTCCAAATCTTACAACCCTACCATCATATTTCTCTAGACTTACAAATTTACTTTTGTCACTAGTCATATGATGTGAACAACCGTTGTCAATAACCCACTCATCCTTTTCTTCAATTCGGGTTGCAAGAGCTTTCTCAACTTTAGCAAATTCAGTAGCCACTCGACCATTTCCCTTGATAGCAATGAAAACCCATTCATCTTCATTTCCATTTTCTTTATCAGATTCTCCATCAGTCACACCTTCAACATAATAACATTTCTTTTGAAATCTAGGTTTGTTAGGCTTAGACCTAGGAACTTTTTCAGGACACCTTGAAGCAAAATGACTTATTTTACTACAAGTGAAACATTTAATAGGAAACTTTCCTTTATACTTACCTTGTCCTCTACCTTCTTTCTTCACAAATAGTGCTTCTAGCTTTCCTACCTCTCTTTCTTCATCTTCAAGTTGTTTCATCTCTTCCTCATACTTGAATGTCTTTCTAGAACTCTCTCCTAGATCATATCTTTGCTTGTTTCTTCCGGATACAGAGGCCTTAAATGCAGATTCAATCTTGGGGGAAGAATCACCAAATTCACTCAACTCAAAGGCATTAAGTTTACCAATCAACATATCTCTTGTCACATTTGTTACTGTTCTGAGCTCCTCAATAGCATGAGCCTTTTATTTGTAAGAGGGAGGAAATGATCTAAGCACTTTAGCTATAATTTCTTGTTCATCCAAGGTACCACCGACACATCTAATACCCATCACAAGCTCATTTACTCTTTGCATAAAAGAAGATATATTTTCATCTTCACCCATATTCAAAGTTTCATACTTGCCTTTCAAACTTTGTAGCTTAGTGACCTTCACAAGTGCATCTCCTTCATACAAAGTCTCCAGATTCTTCTAGATCTCATGATCTATCTTTAGATCCATTACATTTGTCATTTTTGAATCTATCAGAGCACTCAACAAAGCTTCAATAGCCCTGTTGTTAATCTCAGCCACTTTAATCTCATTAGGAGTGGAAGGACCATTCTGAGGAATAACATATCTATTCTCTATAATATTCTAGAAGGGTTCACCAATACACCTCAAATGACAATCCATTCTGGCTTTCCACAGAGAGTAGTTTGTTCGAACAAATCTAGGGTTGTCCTTCTTGTATGATGCCATCTCAAAACACCTCAAGCTTTTAAACTTCTTCAGAGGAACCTACTTTTATACCAATTTTTGGAAAAACAAGGACATACAATTGACAGGGGGGTGAATCAATTGTCATAGAATATTTAAACTTTTCAAACTTATCTTATCTTAATCTCAAATTTGATGAATGAACAATAAACCACAAACAATCAACACATCAGAAACATAGAGAACACCAAGATTTTTTATGTGGAAACATTATTAGGGGAAAAACCTTGGTGGATATCAGTCCACAATATTATACCCTATTAAAAGTATAATGAAGAATAATCAGAATGCACATGCATTCAGGCACACTTCTGAGAGCTCACTGCTCAAATACAAGAGGGCTCAATGCCCAAAGAAGACACATTGTCTTACAAAAATTTAGATTAGATCTGCAGGGTATAAACTGAGAAAATAGCTTCTACAAAAGCTTGATTACAGTTCCAGTTAAGCACAAAAACACTCCTTCACACTTCTCTCGAACTTCTTCACACTCTACTCTACAATCAAATGATTAGATCACTGTTCGCACACTTGCTCTTTCTCTGGCACTTCTTTGCTACATAACTTTGCACAAACAACTGCTCTTATATATTTGCAACATGGAATTGCATCAACAACTTCGTCAGCCAAAATAAAATATAAAACAATGTCATCCCAAATTTACAAGTAAATTTTCAATGCGAATCAAACACTGTTGGCCACAACATAAAGAAGACTTAAAACAATATCCTTGAGCATGCTAGACCGTCAAATTTTAATCTCCAAGGATCCACAACACATTATAACCACCATGATGGCCAAGAACATAAAAATTCAAACACACAAGAGAAAAATCATGGACCATGAGGACATCGATCAATGCAGATGTGCAACAAAGATAGAGCATGATCTAGAAACATCAACAAGCATCATGAACCATTAGAGAGGTATCTGCAATAACTAAAATTACTAGAATCACATCAACTTCAATTAGGAACACTAACTGAAGCCACAAAAAAACTACTAGAACACAACTGTTCATAACACGATTAAATCTACAGGCAGACATTTGAAACTTTTGGTCAATAAACTAGATACACTTAGCAATAAACCCTTTATTCCACAATGACTGATCATCAATGTACTGAGAAAGATACCTTCATGGCCTCCACTATTCCATTGTCAACCTACAACTCTTTTTTTAACAATTTTCTCAACATCCTCGACATATATAACCTACAATACATCAATGCTAATAGTGTTGACATCAATGAGAACCACATATCAGCAACACAATCACAACATCCAACAAGTTTCTCATCAAGGAAAAAATAACTACATAAAGTAGTATAAGCATTAACATGGTTGATAGGATCTCCTTTACCTCTGTATTTCTCAAACTGAGGCATTTCTATCCCTTGTTGCATCGAGGTGCGTAAGATTTCTAAGGATAAGTGGTTGCTATAGACATGATATGTGGGTGGAGTGGTTTGACCTTGACTAATGGTGGAAAGTTGGTGTTGCATGGAAGAAACAGTGTTAAGGAGTTGTGTTAGAATAGGGTTGGGGTAAGTGTTTTGAGGTGGAAGAGAAAATGGTGATGGAGTGTAGGTGATGTTAGGGGAAGTGAAAGGAATACTAAGGGGGGCGGAGGTGGTGGAGGGGACTTGTGATACCACAAGAGAACTAGGAATGCTAGGTGGAATTGAGAAAGAAGGAGACACATAACTAGTTCTTGGTGCATAGTTGTGGTGACTTGTAGATTGGTATAACTTGGTATGGATGATATGGTTGAAGGGGGAGGAACTTGAGGTCCTCCTTTGCTTATAGGAATGTTTGGGGATTGGGTATTAGAAGAGGAATGTTTATTGTAAATCTCAACAATTTTCTTCATGACTTGAAAACCATCATCACTTTCAATCAAACAATGAAGGCTTTCAATGGTAGGTATGGCAGTGGTGGAAATGTTTTCAAGTGGCAAGTCTTGTTGTAAATGTGAAAAATCCTCATGAATATTAATGACCTTTTCCTATAGGAGGGAGTTGTTTTGGGTGTCAATATTCATTAGTTGGAAAGGTGAAGGAATAGAAGTGGTATTTTCAATTCCTAATACACCATTGTCCATACTAGGAATGCGATCTCTTGAGATACCAAGGTTCACAACAAAAGTGCTATGGTGGGATGTCATGAGTCTAGAACTTTGTCTCACTAAAGTATTATCAATGGGGCACCAAACACTTATACAAGTACCACAAAAGATAGGGTGAATGGAAATGAAAAGTAATCTAGGAGTTCTAAATGCAAAGAATAGAAATTCTGCTAACTATAACAGAAAAGTAACTACAAAAAATAGAATTATAGAAAAATGCTAGAAAATGCTTGAAAATGTTGTATGAATAGTACAAGTGGACTGATTCACCTAGGGTGCCGAATGAGACCTAGTATGCAATTTTTTTGTGTTTTTCAGAAATTTTAAGATGATTCTAATGCTTTTTAGAATGCAATTAAGGATGCGGAATGCATATTTTCTATTTTTTCCATAATATGTAATGCAAAAATGAAACCTAAACAAAGCTTTCACTAATGCAATATGAGAAGGCCTAGAATGCAAAAACAAAACAATGTGCTAATTGAATGTTGATATCAATGTAATATAGGATGCAATATGTGAATGAAATTAGAAATGCAAAGTGTTCAAAATTTAGGTTCGCCAAAATGAACCATAGATTTTTGGTTCCTATGAACTTCTCTTCCTCTTCTAGGGTTTTTCACCTAAAAGGAGAGAGATAGGGCCCAAAAATGCTAAGGGTTCATTCAAATTATGTTATGTGAGATGTTTTCTAAGCTAAATGAAGTAATATAAATGGAAGTTAATGATTTAAATGAATGAAGTTAAATGAAAAACTAAGATTTATGCTATGTTTGGAAACACACTATGATATGTGAACAATGAACTAAAAGATGAAATTATGCAAAACAAAAAGAAATGGGAATAAACAGAGTGCACCTGGAAGCTTAATGAAGAATCTAGAATCTGTAGAAGGTTGTCTGAAATCACTTAAATTCCACAGTGAGACTCATTCATCCAAGGTGGCAAATTAGTCCTACTACTAGTGAAAAAGTGTCAGAAACAGGTTTCTGATTGTCGGGATCCAAAATTTGACAAAATTTAGATTTTCAGTCTTAAGGTGGGACTCATTCGCCACTGGTAGTGAATCAATCCTCTCCCAAAATTTTGAGAAATCAGGAGGAAACTGTGCAACACCAGATCTAAAAATATCTACTTGTTGGGTTGCCAAAGTCTATTCTGCATGAAACAGACAGAAAAATTTCTCCAAGCTTGAAATACAATTAATTTGACTTGAAGCACCAAGTGGACTTGTTGGCCAATCTTCAACACCAAAATTCTTGTTAAATATGCATACCTAGGTCTGCAAACAATCATGCAAGAGGGAAAAAATGGTTGAGGGTTAGCAAATAGGGGTTTGCCTTGGTCAAACCCCACTTTTGGTAATCAAACCCTTAAGGAAATGCAAGAGAATGATAAACTAACAACATGCAAATGCTATCAACTTACTATATCCCTTATGATGCAAATATGAAGTAATGTTAATGGATGCTTCAAAGTGCTTGAATAATGCTTGATAAGATGTTGTAAGATGCTTGAATATGATATGTGAATGTTGGAGAATGTAAAATGAGGTGAAAATCACATATTTATACAATCTTGTGTCTTAGTAACCCATTCATACCTCATCACAGGCTGACATCAAATGTTTTTTAATAAAAATTTGAAAGGAATTTTTTTTTTTTTAATTTGGAGCCAAGGGGGACTCATTCGCCACCCATGGCGAATGGGTCCCACCTAGGACTTGAAAATGGGTGTCGGGAATTGTTTTGCAATTAATGTTGTTTTTCGGGCTTACATTCAAAAATACACTTAATTAAGCCTTATAAGGCCATAAAGGGGTCAAATAAGTCATAAGAAAGGGATAAATGGTGAACTTGTACCTAAAAAAGCATGAAATCTTGTTACAAGACTTTGAAATAGTTCAAAATAGGACTTGATCAATGATGAAAATGTGATTTTTAGGTGAATTGTAAGGAATAGAGTCTAGAAGAGTGTGTAAATTTCTTACAACACTTCACAACACCTTCATAAAACACCATTATTTGAATACCTAAATATGCATGTTCAAGCCATATAAAATTGTAGAAAAATAGATCAAACACAATGAAACAAGACTTAAAAGGCCATGAAAATGACAAGAGGCCATTTTTCTACGGCATAGCTAGTCATCGTGTATTTGTGACGAGTGTTGGAGCTAGTCATTATGTATTTACGATGTATGCTAGAGCCAATCACTAATGTAATTGTGACATCTGTATGAGTCAATCACTATTGTACTTGTTATGTGCAAATGAGACAGTCACACTTGTGATGTACATATCTCTAATTACAATTGTACTTGTTATCTTTGTATGATCTAGTCATTGTTGTACTTGTGATGTGTATGAGCTAGCCAAGTTGTGTATATAAAGGTATGCTCATGATAGTTATTGTGTATGATCTTTGGGATTATGATATGATATGCCCCTTGTGAATATTGTGAATTTTTTTGCATTAAACCTTGATAATATTTGGTACAGAGCCAACACTTGATGGAAAAGTTATTGCCATTATATTATAATTGACTATGTTATAACTTACACTTAATGAATAGTTGTGGTTTAAAGATGAGATTAGAGATCTCATACAAGAGGAAAGAATAAACTCCCTTTAACATTGTTGGACAAACTACAAAGCCTTTGATTCCCATTTGAGGATATGCAAGCAAGGTCACCATGCACCCTCGAGGTTTATTTCTAGGTCTAGGGATGAACCTAATCATAGCAGCTTAACACTTTTGAGTGTAAGCATATAAGTTTGAGGTTGATTGTCGACATCATAATGAATTAAGAAGTATTGAAATTACCATTTCTAATCTAGATAAAAGATGCTTGGTCAATTAAATTGGTAGTTGTGGTGAAATGTTTAGAAATATATATATATATATATATATATATATATATATATATATATATATATATATATATATATATATATATATATATATATATATATATATATATAGCGCGCGCGAAGGACGGATTTTACAGGATCTTAGTCTATTACAGCTACATCCAAATCCAAGGATACTTGGTGTTCTCGATGAGGTGATTGAAGAAACTATAAAAGACAATTGCTAAATCTTATCTCAATTTCTTTAATGGTTTTAATCGCAACTAGTTAAACTGTACGTAGATATTGAGACCAGACCCCATGGTGGTTGCAACCAAGCTGCTTGCACGAAGAAAACTGATTGACACTGGAATGCAATTTAATATGCTCGCTGCCTCTTGGATTCAGTTTATGATTCATGACTGGGTTGACCATGTGGAAGGCACCAAACAAGTGAGTTTGTTTTTGTCTCTCTGATTTCTTTTATATGTTCTGAACTAGTGATCTTTTTCTAATGAAGCATATGTATTCTCAGGTAAAACTAACAGCCCAAAGGCAATTGCACAACAATTCCCACTAAAGGAATTCACATTTTTTGAAACCAAAGAAGTCCCTACTGGTTTCTACGATATAAAACAGGGACACCTAAATAGGAGGACCGCCTGGTGGTGAGAATGCCCTTTTGAAATTCTCAATATTCACCCTAAGACATGACAATATTTAGAGATATTTAGAGCCATTCAAATTTGATGAGAGTCTTTATAACCTAAATAACTATATGTGATTTGCATGCAGGGATGGGAGTGCAGTTTATGGAAAGAATTCTGAGACATCAACCAAATTGAGAACTTTCAAAGACGGCATGTTGAAATTAGGTGAGGATGGGCTACTTCTCCACTCGAGTGAGGGGATTGCTATCTCTGGAGAAGTGTGTAACTCATGGGCTGGATTATCAGTGCTACAGGCCTTATTTGTCAAAGAACACAATTCCATCTGTGATTTGCTCAAGGCAATTTATTAGATCTTTCTCTTACTTCTTTGGACCCAGTTAGCTTGTTTCTTTACCTATGTGCAAATCAATTGTTGAATCAGACAGGCCTACTGTAGAACAAAAATGAATGAACAGAATAATAAATGCAGGATCATTATCGTGACATGGATGACGACGAACTGTATCGCCATGCAAGATTAGTAACTTCTGCAATCATTGCCAAGATCCATACCATTGACTGGACTGTTGAGCTCCTTAAAACATTGCTAAATCAAACATTGTCTGAAATATCATTACAGTACAATTTATTAATCAAATATTGTCTAAAATATCATTACAGTTCAAATTCGGACTGAATGCGGATAGGCATCAAATGGATACTTATGGTTTAAATTTATTTTAAATCTTTCTTATGTATAGCATGCTATTATTTTAATAGCATTGTGAATTTGTTTTCAATCTCTATCTCATCCCAGTGGATGACCTTTCGTTATACTATATTATTTTAATAGGGTTATATTGATGACCTTTCGTTATACTATATATCCTTTAGAGGGTTATATTGATTCAGTCATGTTCATGAAAGATAAATTATATGAATTTTTTAAAATGAGAAAAAATATTGTAGAACGGTAAATTGTATTACCTCAAGTTCTATATGTAAAAGGAGGGGACTGATTCCTATGATAGATGGTTAGTCATGGATTATTGATACAATGCTGTTTTCAAATCTTATTCTTTAGAAAGGATTTTGAAGAGAAAATATTGGAATTTCATTTTGTATTTATGTTATGGTAAATTTTGTATATTAATATTATTTTTTATTTAATTTTTTTTCATTTTAAGGAAATGTTTTAATAATTGATCCTTGGTTATTATTATTTTTTATCAATCAATCAAAGTGTATTTCATCTAATTCAGAAGTGTCAATTTCATATGTTCTACAATCACAATTGTGATGGTGACTCTACATCATCACTCATATACTTACACTAGAATGTGGTAGGCTCCTAATGTCAAATTCATTCTTAGATCTAGACCTTAATACTCAAGGTTCCATTCGTGATGACCCTACCTAAATATCCCTTTTGGGAATCAAGGGTTGTAAAGTTTTTACACCAAAGAGAGAGAATTCATCCTCACCTCTTATATGAGATCTCTAATCTAACTTTTAAACCACAATTATTCATAATATTTTACTTTTAAATTAATCCAATTACAATAGAATGATTATCAAACACTTTCTAAACAAGTGTTGATTCGGTTCCAACATTAATATATGAATAGACACAAAATCACATAGGAATAATACCATTCCAACATCACTTGTTCAAACAATAATTGAATCAAGAGTACATCATTTATACATATCATGACTAGCTCCCACTTGTCTTACACACACATATTGATTATCTCTTAAACACCTCACATTTACACATGAGCATTAGCTAAATAATATGTCACCTACACATAAGGTGACTAGCTCAAAACTGTAGATCACAAGTACACATAGTGACTAGTATAGGTAGGTGTAAATCACATATATATAGTGTGAATTATTTACACTTACATCATATACAAAAAATATTATAATTGGTGCCTATATCATATATACATAATATGATGATTGGTGCTTGCATCATAGGCACACAATGTAACTAGCTCAAGGACCCAAAGTATATACATAATATAAATGACCTAACAAACTCACAATTGAACATACTGAAAATATAGCAAAATAAAGTAGTTACAACTTTACTACAAGCATTTTTTTCTTCTTTTAGTTCATTAGAACATAAGTGTGTAAGTACACCCTATATAAAAAAAGGAATACTTATGCATCTCATAGTGGACCATTGGTCCCATATTTTTTATAATTGATCAACACTTATAATAACAAGAAAGAATCTCATGCAACTTGTTGTTATCAATGGAAAGACATATGTATAACACCATGCACAATATCTAAGGCCATTTGTATATAAGTACACAATATGGCTCACACATATATAGTGAACATCTAGCAATAAAAACTGAAATGCTAATGCATGTATCTTTCCACTACCTAGTCAATAACATATATCCTTTAAGTGTGTCCCAATATGAAAAAGGATTGTTAATGCATCCCATACTACATTATCAATCCCATATTTTTCCTTGGTTCTCTACAGTAGTTGTGATGATGTGTAAGCATCCCTTAATAGTTATTATTATCAAATAAGAAGTAAGTGTAACAAGACACATCACATAAGGCCATCAATTATATTTCCACAACTAGGTGAACCTTTTAAGTTGGTGGATCTTGACATCTATTTCCTCCATATCACTAGCAGATGTTAATCCAGATTAGTATGGGGTAGCTCTTGGAATCTATCACCTGTATGGTAATGGTGAAATATAGCTAAACCATATCATACCATGGGTATTTTTTGGTATCTATCACCTTCATGCTATTGGGAACCACCAACTAAATTCTGAGATATGGTAGTTAGGTCCTAATGTCTATCACCTGCATAATACTAATGATAAATAGGTAAATTACACTTATATAACATCATAGATAGCTCTTGGCATCCTTCATATGCATGGTATTGGTGATAGTGGAATATCTACACATGTGTTAGATTCAGTTTTAAAATATAGGATTATCTTATAGCTAAGTAAAAATAATACACATATCATAAGGATTCTACAAAACTAGGTAGGTTGACTTGGTTATATATCATAATAAGTGTTCCATAAACTTGCAACTAGACACATAAGTGTTCTATAAGTCTTGGGGTCAATATTTTAGGCACATAAGAATCACATTAAAAAAGCAATCCATATCATCATAGAGTAATCGTCAATAAACAACATAAAGTACCTTTCTCCTTGTAGACTTCTGATTGTAGAGGGACCACACAGATCAGTATGCACCAGCTCTAGTACTCCATTAGAATGATGATGTTTTCTCTAAAAATAAACTCTAGTCTATTTTCCCATTTGACATTCCTTGCATATTGTGTTAGTAGGCTTCACTATCTTAGGTAGATCTCTTACTACTTGAGTGGAACTTACGTTGACAATGTTATCAAAATTCACATGACACAGCCTCCTATGCCATAACTAGCTTTCATCTACTTGAGAAATTAAACAACTTTCATTAGCACTCAGGTGAAAAATATTACCTCTTGTCTTTGTACCTGAAGCAATTACATTTCTAGAGCTTTCATGTATCCTACATCTTCCATCTTTGAACTGAAGATTGTAACCCTTGTCCACCATCTTTCCAACACTCAACAGGTTATGCTTCAAGCCTTCACCATAAAGGACATCATCAATGTTATGTTTACCACCAAGAAAAATATTTCCTCTACCACGAATCACACCAATATTGTTATCTCCAAATCTTACAACCCTACCATCATATTTCTCTAGACTTACAAATTTACTTTTGTCACTAGTCATATGATGTGAACAACCGTTGTCAATAACCCACTCATCCTTTTCTTCAATTCGGGTTGCAAGAGCTTTCTCAACTTTAGCAAATTCAGTAGCCACTCGACCATTTCCCTTGATAGCAATGAAAACCCATTCATCTTCATTTCCATTTTCTTTATCAGATTCTCCATCAGTCACACCTTCAACATAATAACATTTCTTTTGAAATCTAGGTTTGTTAGGCTTAGACCTAGGAACTTTTTCAGGACACCTTGAAGCAAAATGACTTATTTTACTACAAGTGAAACATTTAATAGGAAACTTTCCTTTATACTTACCTTGTCCTCTACCTTCTTTCTTCACAAATAGTGCTTCCAGCTTTCCTACCTCTCTTTCTTCATCTTCAAGTTGTTTCATCTCTTCCTCATACTTGAATGTCTTTCTAGAACTCTCTCCTAGATCATATCTTTGCTTGTTTCTTCCGGATACAGAGGCCTTAAATGCAGATTCAATCTTGGGGGAAGAATCACCAAATTCACTCAACTCAAAGGCATTAAGTTTACCAATCAACATATCTCTTGTCACATTTGTTACTGTTCTGAGCTCCTCAATAGCATGAGCCTTTTATTTGTAAGAGGGAGGAAATGATCTAAGCACTTTAGCTATAATTTCTTGTTCATCCAAGGTACCACCGACACATCTAATACCCATCACAAGCTCATTTACTCTTTGCATAAAAGAAGATATATTTTCATCTTCACCCATATTCAAAGTTTCATACTTGCCTTTCAAACTTTGTAGCTTAGTGACCTTCACAAGTGCATCTCCTTCATACAAAGTCTCCAGATTCTTCTAGATCTCATGATCTATCTTTAGATCCATTACATTTGTCATTTTTGAATCTATCAGAGCACTCAACAAAGCTTCAATAGCCCTGTTGTTAATCTCAGCCACTTTAATCTCATTAGGAGTGGAAGGACCATTCTGAGGAATAACATATCTATTCTCTATAATATTCTAGAAGGGTTCACCAATACACCTCAAATGACAATCCATTCTGGCTTTCCACAGAGAGTAGTTTGTTCCAACAAATCTAGGGTTGTCCTTCTTGTATGATGCCATCTCAAAACACCTCAAGCTTTTAAACTTCTTCAGAGGAACCTACTTTTATACCAATTTTTGGAAAAACAAGGACATACAATTGACAGGGGGGTGAATCAATTGTCATAGAATATTTAAACTTTTCAAACTTATCTTATCTTAATCTCAAATTTGATGAATGAACAATAAACCACAAACAATCAACACATCAGAAACATAGAGAACACCAAGATTTTTTATGTGGAAACATTATTAGGGGAAAAACCTTGGTGGATATCAGTCCACAATATTATACCCTATTAAAAGTATAATGAAGAATAATCAGAATGCACATGCATTCAGGCACACTTCTGAGAGCTCACTGCTCAAATACAAGAGGGCTCAATGCCCAAAGAAGACACATTGTCTTACAAAAATTTAGATTAGATCTGCAGGGTATAAACTGAGAAAATAGCTTCTACAAAAGCTTGATTACAGTTCCAGTTAAGCACAAAAACACTCCTTCACACTTCTCTCGAACTTCTTCACACTCTACTCTACAATCAAATGATTAGATCACTGTTCGCACACTTGCTCTTTCTCTGGCACTTCTTTGCTACATAACTTTGCACAAACAACTGCTCTTATATATTTGCAACATGGAATTGCATCAACAACTTCGTCAGCCAAAATAAAATATAAAACAATGTCATCCCAAATTTACAAGTAAATTTTCAATGCGAATCAAACACTGTTGGCCACAACATAAAGAAGACTTAAAACAATATCCTTGAGCATGCTAGACCGTCAAATTTTAATCTCCAAGGATCCACAACACATTATAACCACCATGATGGCCAAGAACATAAAAATTCAAACACACAAGAGAAAAATCATGGACCATGAGGACATCGATCAATGCAGATGTGCAACAAAGATAGAGCATGATCTAGAAACATCAACAAGCATCATGAACCATTAGAGAGGTATCTGCAATAACTAAAATTACTAGAATCACATCAACTTCAATTAGGAACACTAACTGAAGCCACAAAAAAACTACTAGAACACAACTGTTCATAACACGATTAAATCTACAGGCAGACATTTGAAACTTTTGGTCAATAAACTAGATACACTTAGCAATAAACCCTTTATTCCACAATGACTGATCATCAATGTACTGAGAAAGATACCTTCATGGCCTCCACTATTCCATTGTCAACCTACAACTCTTTTTTTAACAATTTTCTCAACATCCTCGACATATATAACCTACAATACATCAATGCTAATAGTGTTGACATCAATGAGAACCACATATCAGCAACACAATCACAACATCCAACAAGTTTCTCATCAAGGAAAAAATAACTACATAAAGTAGTATAAGCATTAACATGGTTGATAGGATCTCCTTTACCTCTGTATTTCTCAAACTGAGGCATTTCTATCCCTTGTTGCATCGAGGTGCGTAAGATTTCTAAGGATAAGTGGTTGCTATAGACATGATATGTGGGTGGAGTGGTTTGACCTTGACTAATGGTGGAAAGTTGGTGTTGCATGGAAGAAACAGTGTTAAGGAGTTGTGTTAGAATAGGGTTGGGGTAAGTGTTTTGAGGTGGAAGAGAAAATGGTGATGGAGTGTAGGTGATGTTAGGGGAAGTGAAAGGAATACTAAGGGGGGCGGAGGTGGTGGAGGGGACTTGTGATACCACAAGAGAACTAGGAATGCTAGGTGGAATTGAGAAAGGAGACACATAACTAGTTCTTGGTGCATAGTTGTGGTGACTTGTAGATTGGTATAACTTGGTATGGATGATATGGTTGAAGGGGGAGGAACTTGAGGTCCTCCTTTGCTTATAGGAATGTTTGGGGATTGGGTATTAGAAGAGGAATGTTTATTGTAAATCTCAACAATTTTCTTCATGACTTGAAAACCATCATCACTTTCAATCAAACAATGAAGGCTTTCAATGGTAGGTATGGCAGTGGTGGAAATGTTTTCAAGTGGCAAGTCTTGTTGTAAATGTGAAAAATCCTCATGAATATTAATGACCTTTTCCTATAGGAGGGAGTTGTTTTGGGTGTCAATATTCATTAGTTGGAAAGGTGAAGGAATAGAAGTGGTATTTTCAATTCCTAATACACCATTGTCCATACTAGGAATGCGATCTCTTGAGATACCAAGGTTCACAACAAAAGTGCTATGGTGGGATGTCATGAGTCTAGAACTTTGTCTCACTAAAGTATTATCAATGGGGCACCAAACACTTATACAAGTACCACAAAAGATAGGGTGAATGGAAATGAAAAGTAATCTAGGAGTTCTAAATGCAAAGAATAGAAATTCTGCTAACTATAACAGAAAAGTAACTACAAAAAATAGAATTATAGAAAAATGCTAGAAAATGCTTGAAAATGTTGTATGAATAGTACAAGTGGACTGATTCACCTAGGGTGCCGAATGAGACCTAGTATGCAATTTTTTTGTGTTTTTCAGAAATTTTAAGATGATTCTAATGCTTTTTAGAATGCAATTAAGGATGCGGAATGCATATTTTCTATTTTTTCCATAATATGTAATGCAAAAATGAAACCTAAACAAAGCTTTCACTAATGCAATATGAGAAGGCCTAGAATGCAAAAACAAAACAATGTGCTAATTGAATGTTGATATCAATGTAATATAGGATGCAATATGTGAATGAAATTAGAAATGCAAATTGTTCAAAATTTAGGTTCGCCAAAATGAACCATAGATTTTTGGTTCCTATGAACTTCTCTTCCTCTTCTAGGGTTTTTCACCTAAAAGGAGAGAGATAGGGCCCAAAAATGCTAAGGGTTCATTCAAATTATGTTATGTGAGATGTTTTCTAAGCTAAATGAAGTAATATAAATGGAAGTTAATGATTTAAATGAATGAAGTTAAATGAAAAACTAAGATTTATGCTATGTTTGGAAACACACTATGATATGTGAACAATGAACTAAAAGATGAAATTATGCAAAACAAAAAGAAATGGGAATAAACAGAGTGCACCTGGAAGCTTAATGAAGAATCTAGAATCTGTAGAAGGTTGTCTGAAATCACTTAAATTCCACAGTGAGACTCATTCATCCAAGGTGGCGAATTAGTCCTACTACTAGTGAAAAAGTGTCAGAAACAGGTTTCTGATTGTCGGGATCCAAAATTTGACAAAATTTAGATTTTCAGTCTTAAGGTGGGACTCATTCGCCACTGGTAGTGAATCAATCCTCTCCCAAAATTTTGAGAAATCAGGAGGAAACTGTGCAACACCAGATCTAAAAATATCTACTTGTTGGGTTGCCAAAGTCTATTCTGCATGAAACAGACAGAAAAATTTCTCCAAGCTTGAAATACAATTAATTTGACTTGAAGCACCAAGTGGACTTGTTGGCCAATCTTCAACACCAAAATTCTTGTTAAATATGCATACCTAGGTCTGCAAACAATCATGCAAGAGGGAAAAAATGGTTGAGGGTTAGCAAATAGGGGTTTGCCTTGGTCAAACCCCACTTTTGGTAATCAAACCCTTAATGAAATAATGAAATGCAAGAGAATGATAAACTAACAACATGCAAATGCTATCAACTTACCATATCCCTTATGATGCAAATATGAAGTAATGTTAATGGATGCTTTAAAGTGCTTGAATAATGCTTGATAAGATGTTGTAAGATGCTTGAATATGATATGTGAATGTTGGAGAATGTAAAATGAGGTGAAAATCACATATTATTACAATCTTGTGTCTTAGTAACCCATTCATACCTCATCACAGGCTGACATCAAATGTTTTTTAATAAAAATTTGAAAGGAATTTTTTTTTAAAAAAATTTGGAGCCAAGGGGGACTCATTCGCCACCCATGGCAAATGGGTCCCACCTAGGACTTGAAAATGGGTGTCGGGAATTGTTTTGCAATTAATGTTTGCTTTTAGGGCTTACATTCAAAAATACACTTAATTAAGCCTTATAAGGCCATAAAGGGGTCAAATAAGTCATAAGAAAGGGATAAATGGTGAACTTGTACCTAAAAAAGCATGAAATCTTGTTACAAGACTTTGAAATAGTTCAAAATAGGACTTGATCAATGATGAAAATGTGATTTTTAGGTGAATTGTAAGGAATAGAGTCTAGAAGAGTGTGTAAATTTCTTACAACACTTCACAACACCTTCATAAAACACCATTATTTGAATTTTTGTACCTAAATATGCATGTTCAAGCCATGTTACATCATAAAATTGTAGAAAAATAGATCAAACACAATGAAACAAGACTTAAAAGGCCATGAAAATGACAAGAGGCCATTTTTCTACGGCATAGCTAGTCATCGTGTATTTGTGACGAGTGTTGGAGCTAGTCATTATGTATTTACGATGTATGATAGAGCCAATCACTAATGTAATTGTGACATCCGTATGAGTCAATCACTATTGTACTTGTTATGTGCAAATGAGACAGTCACACTTGTGATGTACATATCTCTAATTACAATTGTACTTGTTATCTTTGTATGATCTAGTCATTGTTGTACTTGTGATGTGTATGAGCTAGCCAAGTTGTGTATATAAAGGTATGCTCATGATAGTTATTGTGTATGATCTTTGGGATTATGATATGATATGCCCCTTGTGAATATTGTGAATTTTTTTGCATTAAACCTTGATAATATTTGGTACAGAGCCAACACTTGATGGAAAAGTTATTGCCATTATATTATAATTGACTATGTTATAACTTACACTTAATGAATAGTTGTGGTTTAAAGATGAGATTAGAGATCTCATACAAGAGGAAAGAATAAACTCCCTTTAACATTGTTGGACAAACTACAAAGCCTTTGATTCCCATTTGAGGATATGCAAGCAAGGTCACCATGCACCCTCGAGGTTTATTTCTAGGTCTAGGGATGAACCTAATCATAGCAGCTTAACACTTTTGAGTGTAAGCATATAAGTTTGAGGTTGATTGTCGACATCATAATGAATTAAGAAGTATTGAAATACCATTTCTAATCTAGATAAAAGATGCTTGGTCAATTAAATTGGTAGTTGTGGTGAAATGTTTAGAAATATATATATATATATATATATATATATATATATATATATATATATATATATATATATATATATATATATATATATATATAGCGCGCGAAGGACGGATTTTACAGGATCTTAGTCTATTACAGCTACATCCAAATCCAAGGATACTTGGTGTTCTCGATGAGGTGATTGAAGAAACTATAAAAGACAAACAAACTTAATCTTGATCAAAGTACAGAGAAAATGCTCGAAAGGTGTGTTTTACAGCGACTGCCACAAAGTTGGACATTTGATTTTATCAAGAGGTGTTGTATTTCAATTTTCCATCCTTAATGTGGGACACGCAGGTATAATGGTGTATGATTTATGGGCTCCGGCTCTGCACTCCACACAGAAAATGCACTCGATGAGCTCAACCACTTCTCCACCAGTGTTGGATGGTGACGATTCAGCACATCCTTCAAGCTCTCTGTATTGTTTACCCTTGCCAAACCCTCCTTTGTGTATACTTCCTCGTTGAAATCACTGGTGAAGAAGCGGTCTGCCTCCAATCGCCTGCATTAATAGAAGTATATCAAATTCATATCATCTCCAGCTGCATGAAAAGATTATACGAAAGTCTAAGGATTGATTACATACCTTGATGCCATTAACACAAAGATGAAAAAAGCTGTTTCACTGATTGCATAACCTTTAATCTTTTTCTCTGCCATTAACCCAACTAGCAAGTCCAGATTTTCAACATCATTACCATAAACCTCGCGAAGAACTTGGATGGCTTCTTTATCATCAGTAAGGTCTTCCCACTTTGTAATAGGAATCATAAACATATTTCTTCTGAATTCATTGTATTTTGCTACGCCCCTTTCTCGATCACGATAAACTATGAAGAACCAAATATACAAAATATATTTTATGAAATTATGACCTTAAAAACCATTAGATAGCGACAGTAGACAATCTTATGCATTTGTAGTCAGAGCACTGCCTGAAACCTTTACTCTGTTTAATGGGTTTGTGAGAAATGAAAAGGGATTCCTTACTTTCAAGTGCAGCCAAATCTATTGGGTCAGGTCTGTCCTGACCATCTGGGTCCTGAGCCACAAGATCTCTCATCCATACGGGGTAATTCCAAAGACTAAGGGCTCCACTGGCTTGATGCCCCATGGATACAATCATATCTTCATTTCCAACTTCTGATAATTTCCGTTCTCCTTGAATTCCGATTAGTTTCTTTAAGTGCACCCTGTCACAGAATAAATTCATTAACACTCTGCAAACACCTTAATTAGACAATGGGAAGGCGTGGTAAATATATCAGATCACGGGCTTCTATTGTTTCTATTGATTATGTGGTTGCAAACCAAAAAAATGGTCATACGCAAAGAAAAGGTCATTACAACTCATGTTATAGATCAAAAGTTATTACAACAATAGAACTTATTTGAAGAAGGTAAGTTCGTTGTTACTCGCTCAATTTTTTTCTGTTGCCTGCACAATTAATAAGGTAAATGAAATAATCTCATATGCAAAGAGTGCTTAAAGATAGAAACCAAATAGAAACTCACTCTTCCAGCACTGGAGGTGTTTTGTTTCCGGTTGAAGTTGCACGAATGTCTCTCACCAAGATGTTGTCTGGCATCAAACTGTGCATTCGATAGACGCTAACAAATTCTTCTGTCAGAGAGTATGGAACACCATAGTTTTCAGGCTTAGCCATCCCAATAAGGCCGCTCAGTATAGAATTCCCAGTATGACCAAGCTTATCCTTCAACGTTTTACCAAGCAGTCCATACCTATTCACGAATAGTAAAACTTATTTCTTATGATAAAGATACATATAAGCTATGGCTATGAGAGTTTTCAAGCTTCCACGGTCCATAACTAGTTGAAATGGTGCTTGCTTAAAATAAAAATGAAGCAGAGAGAGAATATTTTACTTGTCTTATTTCATAAAACACTAAGTATGATGACATGATATTTATCCCACAGATGGAAGCTTGAAGATATGGCCTTACAAATTTCTATTTTTATTGGAGATTACTTCGTATGATCCAAAATGTAGATTAAAGATCTTTTCTCGCAGAATGTTCCAGAATCATACATATGATGACTAAAAAATTCCATATGTATTAGTGAAATCTACTTTTGTGGGTGCATGCTTTTCTAGAGTAAACTATGTAAATATTGTGAAGTAAAAAAATAATCCAAATGTTGGTATTAAAAATAAGAACAGTATGCTTCAAAAGTTTCTTGCACACGACATTATAATGTGAAAATAGAAAAATCTAATGATCTCAATCTATTTTTGCTCCAATATTCTATTCTTATATGTAAACATTATTGAAGAACTTCTCTAACCAATTTGTTAGCATGGCAGCAAGGAGTGTGTCTGTTTTAAGGAGCTCAACAGTCCAGTCAATGGTATGGATCTTGGCAATGATTGCAGAAGTTACTAATCTTGCATGGCGATACAGTTCGTCGTCATCCATGTCACGATAATGATCCTGCACTTATTTTTCTGTTCATTCATTTTTGTTCTACAGAAGGCCTGTCTGATTCGACAATTGATTTGCACATAGGTAAAGAAACAAGCTAACTGGGTCCAAAGAAGTAAGAGAAAGATCTAATAAATTGCCTTGAGCAAATCACAGATGGAATTGTGTTCTTTGACAAATAAGGCCTGTAGCACTGATAATCCAGCCCATGAGTTACGCACTTCTCCAGAGATAGCAATCCCCTCACTCGAGTGGAGAAGTAGCCCATCCTCACCTAATTTCAACATGCCGTCTTTGAAAGTTCTCAATTTGGTTGATGTCTCAGAATTGTTTCCATAAACTGCACTCCCATCCCTGCATGCAAATCACATATAGTTATTTAGGTTATAAATACTGTCATCAAATTTGAATGGCTCTAAGTATCTCTAAATATTGTCATGTCTTAGGGTGAATATTGAGAATTTCAAAAGGGCATTCTCACCACCAGGCGGTCCTCCTATTTAGGTGTCCCTGTTTTATGTCGTAGAAACCAGTAGGGACTTCTTTGGTTTCAAAAAATGTGAATTCCTTTAGTGGGCATTGTTGTGCAATTGCCTTTGGGGCTGTTAGTTTTACCTGAGAATACATATGCTTCATTAGAAAAAGATCACTAGTTCAGAACATATAAAACAAATCAGAGAGACAAAAACAAACTCACTTGTTTGGTGCCTTCCACATGGTCAACCCAGTCATGAATCATAAACTGAATCCAAGAGGCAGCGAGCATATTAAATTGCATTCCAGTGTCAATCAGTTTTCTTCGTGCAAGCAGCTTGGTTGCAACCACCATGGGGTCTGGTCTCAATATCTACGTACAGTTTAACTAGTTGCGATTAATAAATTTAGAAACCTTTTAGAAATATCTCCCCAAACCTTAACAATAACAAAATGACGCTATGGTAGAAAAGATGTTTCTACAGTCCATACAAATATTTTAATATAAAAACTTTGTAAGTATTATCAGAATAGGAAAAGTATTTCTTCATTCTTCTTAATAATAGATCGGAGAAATTTGACCAGGAATCATAAAAAAAAATACTTAAAAACACTTATTTCCATAGGCATATTAAAGAAAACCATTGGTATGTCCACTACCTTCATGTTAATGTCAGCTTAGCAAGCAATAAGATAATGAATTTGAAAACCATGCTATGGCAGATGGTATATTTAAAATAGAAGGCATATTTTCATAATAACCTTTTCCTGGTGGTGAGAAGGCAACATGTTTCTTCCAAAGAAAGTTCCTTCACTTCCTGCATCTGGATTAAATGGGTCATTATACTTTCCATTCTCCGTCCTATAAGGGTAATCTATTGGATTATTTCTTACACCTACAGGTGTAACTCCCACATTTAATAGATTATAACGCTGGTGCAAACGTCTCCTTATCCCCAGATAGATAAGTCCAAGAAACACAGGCAATTTATGCCATGCATACACTTTGTCCAAAACGTGTATAATCTGAACGCAAACCAAACGGAGAGAAACATTGCAGTCATTCTTCCTACATTAACACCTCATTATGATTTCACAGAAATCCTTCCCAAATTGAAAAACAAATTCTATCAGCTTCATAAACATTTCATAATGAATTGACTATCATGAACTTACCAGGAATAGAATCTTGTCAATGAAAGTCAGTCTTATATAGGCAGAGTATAGATTCCTGTCAAGCACCTTGGGTGATAAAAAGAAAGGATTGAGTAAATCAAGCAAACCCATATTTTAACTAACAAAAACGAATGCAATTCCAGGGCTAAGGCAATCGTCTATGTGAATAACCGAGAGGTGTTGTGATATTTATAGCAAAGGAATATTATTTTATTCCTCTCTATCATGTGGTCGTTGTTTTATGGCCCCCACAATTTTTCATGTGGTGTCATGGATGAACCTTATCTCAAGTTCTTTAATGGTTTTAATTTCTAAATCAAACATTGTCTGAAATATCATTACAGTCCAATTTATTAATCAAACATTGTATAAAATATCATTACAGTTCAAATTCGGACTGAATGCGGATAGGCATCAAATGAATACTTATGGTTTAAATTTCTTTTAAATCTTTCTTATGTATAGCATGCTATTATTTTAATAGCATTGTGAATTTGTTTTCAATCTCTATCTCATCCCAGTGGATGACCTTTCGTTATACTATATTATTTTAATAGGGTTATATTGATGACCTTTCGTTATACTATATTTCCTTTAGAGGGTTATATTGATTCAGTCATGTTCATGAAAGATAAATTACATGAATTTTTTAAAATGAGAAAAATATTGTAGAACGGTAAATTGTATTACCTCAAGTTCTATATGTAAAAGGAGGGGACTGATTCCTATGATAGATGGTTAGTCATGGATTATTGATACAATGCTGTTTTCAAATCTTATTCTTTAGAAAGGATTTTGAAGAGAAGATATTGGAATTTCATTTTGTATTTATGTTATGGTAAATTTTGTATATTAATATTATTTTTTATTTAATTTTTTTTCATTTTAAGGAAATGTTTTAATAATTGATCCTTGGTTATTATTATTTTTTATCAATCAATCAAAGTGTATTTCATCTAATTCAGAAGTGTCAATTTCATATGTTCTACAATCACAATTGTGATGGTGACTCTACATCATCACTCATATACTTACACTAGAATGTGGTAGGCTCCTAATGTCAAATTCATTCTTAGATCTAGACCTTAATACTCAAGGTTCCATTCGTGATGACCCTACCTAAATATCCCTTTTGGGAATCAAGGGTTGTAAAGTTTTTACACCAAAGAGAGAGAATTCATCCTCACCTCTTATATGAGATCTCTAATCTAAATTTTAAACCACAATTATTCATAATATTTTACTTTTAAATTAATCCAATTACAATAGAATGATTATCAAACACTTTCTAAACAAGTGTTGATTCGGTTCCAACATTAATATATGAATAGACACAAAATCACATAGGAATAATACCATTCCAACATCACTTGTTCAAACAATAATTGAATCAAGAGTACATCATTTATACATATCATGACTAGCTCCCACTTGTCTTACACACACATATTGATTATCTCTTAAACACCTCACATTTACACATGAGCATTAGTTGAATAATATGTCACCTACACATAAGGTGACTAGCTCAAAACTGTAGATCACAAGTACACATAGTGACTAGTATAGGTAGGAGTATATCACATATATATAGTGTGAATTATTTACACTTACATCATATACAAAAAATATTATAATTGGTGCCTATATCATATATACATAATATGATGATTGGTGCTTGCATCATAGGCACACAATGTAACTAGCTCAAGGACCCAAAGTATATACATAATATAAATGACCTAAAAAACTCACAATTGAACATACTGAAAATATAGCAAAATAAAGTAGTTACAACTTTACTACAAGCATTTTTTTCTTCTTTTAGTTCATTAGAACATAAGTGTGTAAGTACACCCTATATAAAAAAAGGAATACTTATGCATCTCATAGTGGACCATTGGTCCCATATTTTTTAAAATTGATCAACACTTATAACAACAAGAAAGAATCTCATGCAACTTGTTGTTATCAATGGAAAGACATATGTATAACACCATGCACAATATCTAAGGCCATTTGTATATAAGTACACAATATGGCTCACACATATATAGTGAACATCTAGCAATAAAAACTGAAATGCTAATGCATGTATCTTTCCACTACCTAGTCAATAACATATATCCTTTAAGTGTGTCCCAATATGAAAAAGGATTGTTAATGCATCCCATACTACATTATCAATCCCATATTTTTCCTTGGTTCTCTACAGTAGTTGTGATGATGTTTAAGCATCCCTTAATAGTTATTATTATCAAATAAGAAGTAAGTGTAACAAGACACATCACATAAGGCCATCAATTATATTTCCACAACTAGGTGAACCTTTTAAGTTGGTGGATCTTGACATCTATTTCCTCCATATCACTAGCAGATGTTAATCCAGATTAGTATGGGGTAGCTCTTGGAATCTATCACCTGTATGGTAATGGTGAAATATAGCTAAACCATATCATACCATGGGTATTTTTTGGTATCTATCACCTTCAAGCTATTGGGAACCACCAACTAAATTCTGAGATATGGTAGTTAGGTCCTAATGTCTATCACCTGCATAATACTAATGATAAATAGGTAAATTACACTTATATAACATCATAGATAGCTCTTGGCACCCTTCATATGCATGGTATTGGTGATAGTGGAATATCTACACATGTGTTAGATTCAGTTTTAAAATATAGGATTATCTTATAGCTAACTAAAAATAATACACATATCATAAGGATTCTACAAAACTAGGTAGGTTGACTTGGTTATATATCATAATAATTGTTCCATAAACTTGCAACTAGACACATAAGTGTTCTATAAGTCTTGGGGTCAATATTTTAGGCACATAAGAATCACATTAAAAAAGCAATCCATATCATCATAGAGTAATCATCAATAAACAACATAAAGTACCTTTCTCCTTGTAGACTTCTGATTGTAGAGGGACCACACAGATCAGTATGCACCAGCTCTAGTACTCCATTAGAATGATGATGTTTTCTCTAAAAAGAAACTCTAGTCTATTTTCCCATTTGACATTCCTTGCATATTGTGTTAGTAGGCTTCACTATCTTAGGTAGATCTCTTACTACTTGAGTGGAACTTACGTTGACAATGTTATCAAAATTCACATGACACAGCCTCCTATGCCATAACTAGCTTTCATCTACTTGAGAAATTAAACAACTTTCATTAGCACTCAGGTGAAAAATATTACCTCTTGTCTTTGTACCTGAAGCAATTACATTTCTAGAGATTTCATGTATCCTACATCTTCCATCTTTGAACTGAAGATTGTAACCCTTGTCCACCATCTTTCCAACACTCAACAGGTTATGCTTCAAGCCTTCACCATAAAGGACATCATCAATGTTATGTTTACCACCAAGAAAAATATTTCCTCTACCACGAATCACACCAATATTGTTATCTCCAAATCTTACAACCCTACCATCATATTTCTCTAGACTTACAAATTTACTTTTGTCACTAGTCATATGATGTGAACAACCGTTGTCAATAACCCACTCATCCTTTTCTTCAATTCGGGTTGCAAGAGCTTTCTCAACTTTAGCAAATTCAGTAGCCACTCGACCATTTTCCTTGATAGCAATGAAAACCCATTCATCTTCATTTCCATTTTCTTTATCATATTCTCCATCAGTCACACCTTCAACATAATAACATTTCTTTTGAAATCTAGGTTTGTTAGGCTTAGACCTAGGAACTTTTTCAGGACACCTTGAAGCAAAATGACTTAGTTTACTACAAGTGAAACATTTAATAGGAAAATTTCCTTTATACTTACCTTGTCCTCTACCTTCTTTCTTCACAAATAGTGCTTCCAGCTTTCCTACCTCTCTTTCTTCATCTTCAAGTTGTTTCATCTCTTCCTCATACTTGAATGTCTTTCTAGAACTCTCTCCTAGATCATATCTTTG
The DNA here is from genome assembly GCA_007258455.2 of Sequoia sempervirens. Lineage (NCBI taxonomy): Eukaryota > Viridiplantae > Streptophyta > Pinopsida > Cupressales > Cupressaceae > Sequoia > Sequoia sempervirens. The sequence goes on from VDFB02286912.1 coordinate 28,943, forward strand.
CTTGTTTCTTCCGGATACAGAGGCCTTAAATGCAGATTCAATCTTGGGGGAAGAATCACCAAATTCACTCAACTCAAAGGCATTAAGTTTACCAATCAACATATCTCTTGTCACATTTGTTACTGTTCTGAGCTCCTCAATAGCATGAGCCTTTTATTTGTAAGAGGGAGGAAATGATCTAAGCACTTTAGCTATAATTTCTTGTTCATCCAAGGTACCACCGACACATCTAATACCCATCACAAGTTCATTTACTCTTTGCATAAACGAAGAAATATTTTCATCTTCACCCATCTTCAAGTT
>VDFB02286914.1:0-16317 GCA_007258455.2 Sequoia sempervirens
TATAGAAACTCGACTATAACTCAAACTAATAACTTGGTTTCTATGTGAAATGATAGAATATAATCATAGTTTAACAATACGGCTTCAAGACAAAATTAGTAGAAATATGAGCATTATAATGATACACGAAAATAAATCCTACTTGAAATTATTTTATTGTTAACCAAAGAATGGATAATAACAACCCCACCCTTTTAACTTCCAAAATTTAAATAAAGGACCTTATATCATGCTCTTACACTGACACAATGACACATTTTATTTAAATTAAACTTAAAGAAGGAAACACATGGAAAGAAGGTACTCTCAATGATAGTAAAAAAACTTAATGAAGATCCTAACTTACATATTAAGTTGAAATCAATAGCTCGTAAGCAACTTGTTCTAGAGGAATTCCAAAACACCAAGCACAAAGGCACAAAAGACAATTCAAGTATAACAAAAAGAGGTAATAGTTCCTATAGAGTCAACATATTTACTTTTATTAAATGACATATTTAATTATATGGTTTATACTATTACAATCGTTAGTAAACTAGATATGTCATTAGAACATTTACCATTAATAAAAAAGGCAACTAGAAAATATTTGGTGTGCGACGATAATCACCAAATTATTCAATGTTGAGCAACAATAAAACTTGAGGTTTTATAGAGATGCATGCATGAGAATTTTAATGACAATGCAACTTTCACGTTAACTATATTCGATTATTGATTTATAGATTAATCAACTATAATTTTTTAGAGAATGCTTATTTCTTTCAATAATTTGATGCTACCATAAATTTCTAAAAACCTCAATACTATAGCACATATAATATGTAGAACTTCACCATAAAAAAAATAGTATCACAACAAACATAATCACAATCCCACTTTATCCTCCTAAAGATTGAATAGAGACTCAATGATATTGTAAGCATACTCACTGACTATTGACAATGATAACGATTATTAATTTAATAGTAATATTAAACAAATACTCTAACTAAAATTCTCTAAGGAAAATAATATTAAAATGTAATCGTAAATCCCACCATTGTGATTATCGAAGGGTTAGGAAAGAGATATTGTGGTAGCTCAAAAGGTTTTCACAAGAGAAAGCATGGCAGAGGCTTCAAGGTCAAGGGCTTTAAAATTCAACTATGGCCAATTTCCTTCCTTTTACTTTTGGGTATGGTGGAGTATACCCAAGGGTAGTTGAAACCGTTAACGTGCAAAGTGTAATACATAAAATCTAATACAACACACATATATAAGAATGAAAAACTACTTTCTTTGCCCAAGATGATGTCTATTGGTTAACTTCACTTCATTACAAACAATAAATATTACTTTATTTTCCATTGGCCTTTTGGTCGCTCACGAATTAATTTGTATTTTATTTCATAGTACAAAACATCATCAATGGCCCCAGTGGCTCAAGCCCATACTTCCCTCGTGGCGTAAGGAAATCCATAGTCTGGGTGGGCGTGTGGGCTGAGGTTGAGAACACACACATATTAAGGGGAGGTTTAAATGCGTCACTGTGTTCAAACTTACATAAACATCCAACTATTTTTATTTAGTGTATATTATTGTAGAATGTTCTCGTTTGCTATAAAATGATGGCTTGATTGTGGTAGGTTACCGAGCTATCTGTCACATAAACTACAACCAGTAGCTGCATTTAATAGATAAAAATGAATAAGATTGCTTAATAATGAAATGAATTGCAACATAAGCGGTCTAGCCTCACCTGATTTCTCCAAATAGAAGCAAAACTTAGCGCGGCAATGGCCATCGAGGTTACCTCCGAGATTACTGCGAAAATTGTATCATGTTGGTCAGGAATCAACGCAGCGATAACTTCCTCTACATAGCGCCAAAATGGGGCTTTGCAGCTTCGGTATGGACATCGATCAAGCATATAGGCTGAAGGAATTTTGTAAGATGTTGTAGTTACAACTGCTCTGGCAGATATGCATGCAAATGTGGACGCATAGACAAGTCACGTGTTCTTTTTGACATTGCGCCTCAAGGAATGTGATCTCAGGGACAACATGCTCCCGCAGCACGCATCATTTTCATCAGTCCGCACGGTGTGCTCTACATCAACCTGTAGGCTGATCAATCTTCGATTATCGGAACAAATAGTCAGTGAGTTCAATGAACCAGATGCGGCCACGGGGTTCCGGAATGAGTGGGGGAGTCCATTGTTGGCTGCCAATGAGCAGAAGCGCCTTTGGAATCCTCGCCTCTGCATTCCAGGCATCTCCAACCATTGAACGGAAGCTCCCTTCCTGTCTAGACTCCCCCTAAACTCCCCTTGAACTCCACTATTTCATGCTACATTATCTCATCTGTCAACTTCACCCGCGCGAATCCCCAGCGCTCAGTGTTGCATGAGAGATGAGGAGCAAACGTTCTGTCAAGGAGTCTCTCCCGCCCACAATTCTGAAATGTGTCAGAGGAAGATAAGGCGGGTGAACTGTTTTACCCCCCATCAGTCCCTATCAATGACACAGTTGACTGATGCTTATGCGAATATAATTCATGGAGTAACCCAAACGATACCCAGTCAAGTCGTTGTCAAGAATTAAACTACTGTCCACTCCTTGTTTTAGGTCCACCATTAAATGTTCATTTAATTCCTCCTCATGTTGCAGTTGTGACTGTTATGGCTGTGATTTTCTGACTTCAAAACTGTAGCCTTATGTATGAAATCAGAGGATAGGATACGATAAGATAGAAATAGGCCAATATAATAAGTACACGATATTGCTCTCCAAAGATAGGTGTTTGTTGAGGTTTGGGGTGGCTAAATAAGCAAATATAAAGTACTAATGTGTTTTATTTTTATTTTCTTCTTTGAGATATTCTTTAAATGTATAAATAAAAGACTCTAATATGTCTAGTAATTAATATATCATTTTTTATATATTGATTGTATGCCTTATTAGTATTAAGAGGTAATGATATTTAATATTATTGATTTATTGGTGCATACATATAAAAGTGCAATTCATTTCCAAAAGTGAAAGGTGTGGGCTCATTTCATAGAGCTTGGGATGCGTTTGTAGAGGCAAGAAATGCGCACTAGATGTATGATTGTAGACTTGTCTAAAGTATGATTTCCAACTTTATTTAATTATTGACTATTTTCATAAGCCATGTGTCCAACCAATTATCCTCTAATGATACATAATAATTTACTAATTGTTGTGTATAGAATCATCAATCAAATAATTATCTTATCGTTAATAGAGGTACACCAAGTTAGTTGACACTATAAGTCGCATAGCATTAGTTCCACACAATAGACATTTACTGACAATTGTGATATTTGTTAATAAACCAATGGTTTCTACATCTATAGTTAACATGTCATTGATACCGTCCATTACACAAAGTTATAATAAAATTGTTGCCTCATCACATACAACTATTGCCAACTATGGCCACAAGATTATTATTATTATTATTATAGATTGAATTCCAATTTATAAGTACAATCTAATTAAGGACAAGGTGATACATCTATATTTACCTCGCATATTTCACTAAATTTAAAGATAATTATATTTATCATAAGAATCATTATACCACCTTTGATTATTTGCATTACTAGTGATTAGACATAGTATTGTAACTCAACCAAGTATATATATAGGTTATGGGGTCTCTCTACTTAATTATTCTCAATAATCATATTCTTGAATATTCATAGCATCTTATTAGCACTTTTACCATTCTTGCACCATGTAAATGATGAGTGTGTGAGTAAACTTTTCATTAAAAGAATTACCCCATGATATAGAATTAGCATCCACATAATCTATATGACGTTAGACATCTAAAAGTACCATTAAGCCCAAATACAACTTGATCAAAAGTCATCCATTTATAATATCTAATATCTTTTTAGAACATTACCATAATGCAATTAAAATATATGGTAACAAGTGAATCTACTATCATGCCATGAATTTTATGTCCTGAGGTGCATTGTTTCCACATGTTAGAAAATCCCTACATATACAATGGGGAGTTGACCTAGTGGCCCTACATTCTCCCCCCCTTGTATAGACTTCCTCCTGGAAGTCCTTATAGGTTGGGAATAAAATTCCACACCATATCATACATACCTTAATGAAACTATGATTATTACTCACTATACTAATGGAGAATTATATTATAAACCAACTATTATGTTATAGTAATTCTCCTACACCATAAGAGCCTTGACACAGTTAAGGAAGAGTCACACACAATGCTTTGATCCAAATATTTCAATACAAGAGTTTTTAACAATAGTCAACTAGCTCTTAATTTAGCAATGTGTCATTCTAAATAGGGTTACACAAGTATATATATATATATATATATATATATATATATATAAACACACTAATACTTTTATCATTTAACATAATATCTTTCCATAGCAAGCACTCATTGTTCAAGTTTGTTTAAATATGTTCTTAAAAAGACATTTTACATTTTAAGTTTGTTTAGATTAGACCCCCTCCTAGAAGTCATTATGGTCTGGAACTATGATCTCAACAAAGCAACAAGCATAAGTCTATTAATCCTACTAATTATTTTATGCCATTTTTGATGAAATCATCAAAATGTTTATCTATAAGCACACATTAGAGGCATCATCTTTATGAATTACTCATCCAAATTTTTCAAGATAAATTTTCACGATAGAATATTTATCTGGTATACTCTCAATATAATAATTTTATCGACTACCCATGCAGTTATAAATTATCACCCATGCAACTATCTTCAACTAAGTAACTATAGTATATCAATAAATAAGCATCCTTTAATACATCTCAAAATACTTTTTACCATGAATAACACTCATGTTGTTAGAAAATGTATTTTCTCAAATGTCCCAAACATGTCTCAAGAGTTATTAGCTTTGCATTTTGTCCAAATATGTTCAAGTAAAATAACAGTTTACCTTATAATCAATGGACTCATGCCATGTCTCCATTATGACACTCATACCATATCTCAATCAATATTAACTTTCATCATTTGTTACTATCATTTTCACATAGTTCACAGGTATATCACATCACATTTATTTACAATTTCAAACATACATCACAATATGCAAACATCATGTACAACACAAGGCTCACACAATGGGGTTTACAAGGATGGATATTCCTGGGTACCACTCGAGGCCCTTCTCTAAGGACTCTTCCATGCAGATAAGAACAATCATATAATGAGGGGAAATATGGATTAATGACCGTCCCATACCGGTCCCATCCACAACCCCTTTCAAAATAATTCCCCAACGCATCTACTCCCCTATACGACCTGCCAGGGAATCCCCAGGGATATGGCAGTTTACAGATTTTACATTACACCACACATGCCAACAATTTGCAACCAATGAGAAAGCCTCAAACTAAATAGCATAAGATCACAAACCTAAGTTTCAATAAAACTCCCAAAGAGGAAACTATAAATTCAAGAGAAAAACAAAATAAAGATCAATTGTAGCTATATTGCAACCTTTCAAACTTAATTCAAAATGAAATTTAAACAAGTCCTTGAGGCAAATTGGACTATAGCAACCTTCAAATGGCTAAGTAGCCTAATAAAATAATTGTAAAATCCCACATTGTTGGCGCATAATAAAGTAAAACATCAATTAAGAATTATGAACAATTCATATTTCAACAATACAATTTGCACATCACGAGCACCATGTGACTTGGCAAGCCACCTAAGGGGAGGAGGGGAATGGTGGTTCTCTAACCACATAAGTATAATAGCATGCAATAACTAGTGGTCCCTGACCACATAAATATGAATAACTGGTGGTCCCTAACCACATAAATTTGCATCATTGGTGGTCCCTGACCACATAAATATAAGTAACTGGTGGTCCCTGACCACATAAATATGACTAACTGGTGGTCCCTGACCACATAAATCTGCATCATTGGTGGTCCTTGACCACATAAATATAAGTAACTGGTGGTCCCTGACCACATAAATATGAATCACCGGTGGTCCATAAAATTCCATCCTTTACCCAAGGGTTATAACATCAAGGAATAGGTTTGCACTATGAACCAACAAGTGTGGCTCTCATATGTGGGGGAGTAGGCCATGGTCAACGTCCATGGGAAGATTACAATGACTTGACATAGATCCTTTATCAGGATTAGGGACAACACCCTGAGCTCGTAATCTCCTGATGGTAGACCATGTGCCCCTCAACCCCTATTTACACTAGCTGGCATCACACTCCCATTAGGGGGGAACCAAACGCTAGGGGTGCACATTTAACATACAAATAGAACTAACACAAATGAATACATCACATTTCATTTAATGGATCATCATTGACACATTTCATGCTTACTCCATTTTCACAACAATCGACTACACAAAATAATCACGAAGGGTACAAATAGGGGATCGTACTAGACATCCACCACCCTTATCCCAAGCTAGATACCATGTATCTTGTACTTGGAGCACAACAAATATACTGGTTTCCACATGACAAATCACATAACTTTCAAGAATTCTATCACTACATTCCATATGAGCCAAAGATACACAACATACACTTGTTTTTACCACTTAGTCTATCCACAAAAATTGCCACAACACTCAACATAAGCACCAGGGTAAGGTATTAACATCCACAAAGAATACAAAATGTCTTCATTTCCAATGTTCATCTTTTTAAAGCAATAAACCCTTTCCTTTCACATACTTAAACCACCAAATATCTTATTCTCCCAAATGACATACACATTCATGTTAAAACACCTTCTCAAACAAGGACACCCAAGACTCAAAAATGATATAAAAACATAGTCCAATTTATTAGCACCACCATCACCACATTCTTTTCACTAAAAATTAACTTGTCCATGCTTTTAATGCTTGCATGTCTAAATAGGATATAATGAGTTAACATTTATATGGCTTCCTATAACTAATAATGCAATCGAGAACCTTAAATCTCATCAATATATTGCTATCATAATGCACATGCCATCTTAAATCCTAGCCATATCATGAAATGGAAGAACAACATATATTCAAAATTTAGCAATGCAAGGTTTACTAAAGCATTCATTCCCTCACTACCATTTTCATCTATTTACTAGATGCATATTATTCTACTGTCTTGTTTTACCTCAATATTAATTGACTCTATGCACAAGGTCACACGTACATCCTAAGGTAGGAGTGTAGTTTTTGGGGCTAAGGTCTATCACCCACCAATTCATCTTAATCAAACATCTTCCTTTTATATTCACACTATAAATTTATACAAAAGATGCAGTCAATGGATTTCAAGGCAACATGCCCTATTTGGAAATACTTCATTTCTATAAACACAAGGAAGAATTGCAATTTCAAATCACCTCCAGACACCTAGATTTAGAAATAAGGATTATAGTGTTTTACACTTAGTTATCTTTGATAAGTTCACTATGGGGTAGTATCATAAGTGTCAACGGTAAATGGAAACTCCTTAAACAATTAAACAAAAGCCAAGGCCACTAATAGATATTTCAATTATAAAAATAAATAAATTCTTACAAGTCACTCAAAAGTTATTGTCCTAATGCGCTTCAAAAATTACATTCACCTTAATCAGTACAATTTCTAACTAATATCATACCATATTCAAATTTGTGGTAGTTAGCAAAGGTCTAGTAAACACAATTTCGTATAAGTTATTTAGGGTGGGCTACATTATAACATTCCCTATTCCAAATATAATAGTCAATTTTCTTTTAAGGTGATAACTGTCACAAGTATATATTGTTCCTTAAATGAGTGTTAGTCAATGGTATAAAAACACACAACAATAGTGGAAGGTTTTGCATGCCAATTTTAATGTCCCTTGTTAATATCTTTTTTTTAAATTTTTTTTTAAAAAAATTTTATCTCTTAATTTATCATAAACCACACAAATTAATTACTCAATCTCAACATAAAATATTTGATTAAACAATACTATGGACACTGACTCTTTCAAGTTCAACACTTTCCCAAGTAGGTCAAGTTATTTTCTAGTTACATACTACACTTAACCATGACCCATATCATTCCCAAAGTACCCAGTGTTGCAACCTAGGCTCTGATACCAAAATGTAATGCCCTAAATTTAACATTCGAAAAGACAGTCAAGGACAAAACACAAATTTCAAATTTCGTTCATTTACGCTTACAAGACTCCCAAAGTTTGCCACCAAATCAGGCACAACCAGAAGGCATACAACTCTTGCCCAATCATAAACTATACTTCTTTTAGTTAAATCGCTAAATTGTTTAGACCATCATGGCCAATTCAATAGGAGACACAAAATTCACATCTCCAAGGTAGACTTAAATAGTCCAACCAACCCAAAATGAATTTGAAACGTTATATAAGTCGCAAGTCAACAATAACCTATACATATATATATATATGTAGTAATCACAAAAATAATAAAAGAACAATTCCTAGGGGCCAGACCTAGTCCTCGGGGGCTCGTCTTAGACGGCCTTGCCTACGTATATAATTCGCAGAGGCACCGTAGTTTGACAACTGGACTTCAACCATCTCACCCATGGTTGGATAGCAAGGGGATAATATCCACAAGGTTAAAAAGATGACCATAGCTCAAACACAATCCTAACCCAATACACAGATATACGCCAGTTCAATCTTGTAATCAAAATTAAGGTGTTCCATACAAATTACAAACTAAAGAGTGGGTATGCAACCCTTTCTAGGGTCCACTTCCCCAAACAGTTCCACGATCGGCTGCCACCCACTTAGGTGAAGCCATGGATCAGAAAACCTGCTAAGGGTATGATCAATTTTCAAAAGACAATTTTTTCGTGAACAATACACATCACGCTTACATGGGAATTTATTGGTAGGACATAATATTCGCCTCTCTACAAGGCCAACAATCCCACTTAAGAGGAATGATAAGAATAAAAGTAACACCCATCATAGTCTTTATGATATGTTTAGTCATTGAGCTAAACATTGTTTGAAATTATATATCAATCTGATAGACCATAGTTGAGCTTCATGGAATAGAATCTACATATAACAATATAGAAACTCGACTATAACTCAAACTAATAACTTGGTTTCTATGTGAAATGATAGAATATAATCATAGTTTAACAATACGGTTTCAAGACAAAATTAGTAGAAATATGAGCATTATAATGATACACGAAAATAAATCCTACTTGAAATTATTTTATTGTTAACCAAAGAATGGATAATAACAACCCCACCCTTTTAACTTCCAAAATTTAAATAAAGGACCTTATATCATGCTCTTACACTGACACAATGACACATTTTATTTAAATTAAACTTAAAGAAGGAAACACATGGAAAGAAGGTACTCTCAATGATAGTAAAAAAACTTAATGAAGATCCTAACTTACATATTAAGTTGAAATCAATAGCTCGTAAGCAACTTGTTCTAGAGGAATTCCAAAACACCAAGCACAAAGGCACAAAAGACAATTCAAGTATAACAAAAAGAGGTAATAGTTCCTATAGAGTCAACATATTTACTTTTATTAAATGGCATATTTAATTATATGGTTTATACTATTACAATCGTTAGTAAACTAGATATGTCATTAGAACATTTACCATTAATAAAGAAGGCAACTAGAAAATATTTGGTGTGCGACGATAATCACCAAATTATTCAATGTTGAGCAACAATAAAACTTCAGGTTTTATAGAGATGCATGCATGAGAATTTTAATGACAATGCAACTTTCACGTTAACTATATTCGATTATGGATTTATAGATTAATCAACTATAAATTTTTAGAGAATGCTTATTTCTTTCAATAATTTGATGCTACCATAACTTTCTAAAACCCTCAATACTATAGCACATATAATATGTAGAACTTCACCATAAAAAAAATAGTATCACAACAAACATAATCACAATCCCACTTTATCCTCCTAAAGATTGAATAGAGACTCAATGATATTGTAAGCATACTCACTGACTATTGACAATGATAACGATTATTAATTTAATAGTAATATTAAACAAATACTCTAACTAAAATTCTCTAAGGAAAATAATATTAAAATGTAATCGTAAATCCCACCATTGTGATTATCGAAGGGTTAGGAAAGAGATATTGTGGTAGCTCAAAAGGTTTTCACAAGAGAAAGCATGGCAGAGGCTTCAAGGTCAAGGGCTTTAAAATTCAACTATGGCCAATTTCCTTCCTTTTACTTTTGGGTATGGTGGAGTATACCCAAGGGTAGTTGAAACCGTTAATGTGCAAAGTGTAATACATAAAATCTAAAACAACACACATATATAAGAATGACAGAAACTTCTTTCTTTGCCCAAGATGATGTCTATTGGTTAACTTCACTTCATTACAAACAACAAATATTACCTTACTTTCCATTGGTCTTTTGGTCGTTCACGAATTAATTTGTATTTTATTTCATAGTACAAACATCATCAATGAAACTGAGTGGCTCAAGCCCATACTTCCCTCGTGGCATAAGGAAATCCATAGTCTCGTGGGCATGTGGCGAGGTTGTGAGAGAACACATATTAGGGAGGTTTAAATCTGTCCTATGTTCAAACTTACATAAACATCCAACTATTTTATTTAGTGTATATTATTGTAGAATATTCCTACGTTTGCTATAAAGGCAGTAACCAGTTGTGAGTAGGTTACCGAGCTATCCTGTCACACATAAACTACAACCAATGCTTCCATTTAATAGATAAAAATGAATAAGATTGCTTAATAATGAAATGAATTGCAACAGAAACGGTCTAGCCTCACACAGATTTCTCAAACAAAACAAAAACACTGCAGCAATGGCCATCGAGTTACCTCAAGATTCTGCGAAAATTGTATCATGTTGGTTCAGAATCAACACCTTTGATAGCTTCCTCTACCTGCGCCAAAATGGGGCTTTGCAGCTCGGTATGGACGTCGATCAAGCATATAGGCTGAAGCAATTTTGTAAGATGTTGTAGTTACAACTGCCCTGGCAGATATGTATGCAAATGTGGACGCATAAACAAGTCACGTGTTCTTTTTGTCATTGCGCCTCAAGAATATATGATCTCAGGGACAACATGCTCCCTGCTTGCATGTTTTCATGCAGTCACCTGATTGTGCTACATCAACCTCATGAGCTGATCAATCTTCCCAGTATCCAGACAAAATAGTCGAGTACAGTTCAATGAACTAGTGCAGCACGGTTCAGAATGATGGGAGTCCATTGTTGGCTGCCAATGAGCAGAAGCGCCTTTGGAATCCTCGCCTCTGCATTCCAGGCATCTCCAACCATTGAACGGAAGCTCCCTTCCTGTCTAGACTCCCCCTAAACTCCCCTTGAACTCCACTATTTCATGCTACATTATCTCATCTGTCAACTTCACCCGCGCGAATCCCCAGCGCTCAGTGTTGCATGAGAGATGAGGAGCAAACGTTCTGTCAAGGAGTCTCTCCCGCCCACAATTCTGAAATGTGTCAGAGGAAGATAAGGCGGGTGAACTGTTTTACCCCCCATCAGTCCCTATCAATGACACAGTTGACTGATGCTTATGCGAATATAATTCATGGAGTAACCCAAACGATACCCAGTCAAGTCGTTGTCAAGAATTAAACTACTGTCCACTCCTTGTTTTAGGTCCACCATTAAATGTTCATTTAATTCCTCCTCATGTTGCAGTTGTGACTGTTATGGCTGTGATTTTCTGACTTCAAAACTGTAGCCTTATGTATGAAATCAGAGGATAGGATACGATAAGATAGAAATAGGCCAATATAATAAGTACACGATATTGCTCTCAAAGATAGGTGTTTGTTGAGTTTAGGTGGCTAAATAATAAATATAAAGTACTAATGTGTTTATTTTATTTTCTTCTTTGAGATATTCTTTAAATGTATAAATAAAAGACTCTAATATGTCTAGTAATTAATATATCATTTTTTATATATTGATTGTATGCCTTATTAGTATTAAGAGGTAATGATATTTAATATTATTGATTTATTGGTGCATACATATAAAAGTGCAATTCATTTCCAAAAGTGAAAGGTGTGGGCTCATTTCATAGAGCTTGGGATGCGTTTGTAGAGGCAAGAAATGCGCACTAGATGTATGATTGTAGACTTGTCTAAAGTATGATTTCCAACTTTATTTAATTATTGACTATTTTCATAAGCCATGTGTCCAAACAATTATCCTCTAATGATACATAATAATTTACTAATTGTTGTGTATAGAATCATCAATCAAATAATTATCTTATCGTTAATAGAGGTACACCAAGTTAGTTGACACTATAAGTCGCATAGCATTAGTTCCACACAATAGACATTTACTGACAATTGTGATATTTGTTAATAAACCAATGGTTTCTACATCTATAGTTAACATGTCATTGATACCGTCCATTACACAAAGTTATAATAAAATTGTTGCCTCATCACATACAACTATTGCCAACTATGGCCACAAGATTATTATTATTATTATTATAGATTGAATTCCAATTTATAAGTACAATCTAATTAAGGACAAGGTGATACATCTATATTTACCTCGCATATTTCACTAAATTTAAAGATAATTATATTTATCATAAGAATCATTATACCACCTTTGATTATTTGCATTACTAGTGATTAGACATAGTATTGTAACTCAACCACGTATATATATATAGGTTATAGGGTCTCTCTACTTCATTATTCTCCAATAATCATATTACTGAATATTCATAGCATCTTATTAGCACACCCATTCTTGCACCATGTAAATGATGAGTGTGTGAATAAAATTTTCATTAAAAGAATTAACCGACGATATAGAATTAGCATCCGCATAATCTATATGACACTAGACATCTAAAATACCATTAAGCCCAAATACAACTTGATCAAAAGTCATCCATTTATAATATCTAATATCTTTTAGAACATTACCATAATGCAATTAAAATAACATAATTAACAAGTGAATCTACTATACGCCATATGAATTTTATGTCCTGAGGTGCATTGTTTCCACATGTTAGAAAATCCCTACATATACAATGGGGAGTTGACCTAGTGGCCCTACATTCTCCCCCCCTTGTATAGACTTCCTCCTGGAAGTCCTTATAGGTTGGGAATAAAATTCCACACCATATCATACATACCTTAATGAAACTATGATTATTACTCACTATACTAATGGAGAATTATATTATAAACCAACTATTATGTTATAGTAATTCTCCTACACCATAAGAGCCTTGACACAGTTAAGGAAGAGTCACACACAATGCTTTGATCCAAATATTTCAATACAAGAGTTTTTAACAATAGTCAACTAGCTCTTAATTTAGCAATGTGTCATTCTAAATAGGGTTACACAAGTATATATATATATATATATATATATATATATATATAACACACTAATACTTTTATCATTTAACATAATATCTTTCCATAGCAAGCACTCATTGTTCAAGTTTGTTTAAATATGTTCTTAAAAAGACATTTTACATTTTAAGTTTGTTTAGATTAGACCCCCTCCTAGAAGTCATTATGGTCTGGAACTATGATCTCAACAAAGCAACAAGCATAAGTCTATTAATCCTACTAATTATTTTATGCCATTTTTGATGAAATCATCAAAATGTTTATCTATAAGCACACATTAGAGGCATCATCTTTATGAATTACTCATCCAAATTTTTCAAGATAAATTTTCACGATAGAATATTTATCTGGTATACTCTCAATATAATAATTTTATCGACTACCCATGCAGTTATAAATTATCACCCATGCAACTATCTTCAACTAAGTAACTATAGTATATCAATAAATAAGCATCCTTTAATACATCTCAAAATACTTTTTACCATGAATAACACTCATGTTGTTAGAAAATGTATTTTCTCAAATGTCCCAAACATGTCTCAAGAGTTATTAGCTTTGCATTTTGTCCAAATATGTTCAAGTAAAATAACAGTTTACCTTATAATCCATGCACTCATACCATGTCTCCATTATGACACTCATACCATATCTCAATCAATATTAACTTTCATCATTTGTTACTATCATTTTCACATAGTTCACAGGTATATCACATCACATTTATTTACAATTTCAAACATACATCACAATATGCAAACATCATGTACAACACAAGGCTCACACAATGGGGTTTACAAGGATGGATATTCTTGGATACCACTCGAGGCCCTTCTCTAAGGATTCTTCCATGCAGATAAGAACAATCATATAATGAGGGGGAAATATGGATTAATGACCGTCCCATACCGGTCCCATCCACAACCCCTTTCAAAATAATTCCCCAGCGCATCTACTCCCCTATACGACCTGCCAGGGAACCCCTCGGGTTATGGCAGTTTACAAATTTTTACATTACACCACACATGCCAACAATTTGCAACCAATGAGAAAGCCTCAAACTAAATAACATAAGATCACAAACCTAAGTTTCAATAAAACTCCCAAAGAGGAAACTATAAATTCAAGAGAAAAACAAAATAAAGATCAATTGTAGCTATATTGCAACCTTTCAAACTTAATTCAAAATGAAATTTAAACAAGTCCTTGAGGCAAATTGGACTATAGCAACCTTCAAATGGCTAAGTAGCCTAATAAAATAATTGTAAAATCCCACATTGTTGGCGCATAATAAAGTAAAACATCAATTAAGAATTATGAACAATTCATATTTCAACAATACAATTTGCACATCACGAGCACCATGTGACTTGGCAAGCCACCTAAGGGGAGGAGGGGAATGGTGGTTCTCTAACCACATCATGAGTATTATAGCATGCAATAACTAGTGGTCCCTGACCACATAAATATGAATAACTGGTGGTTCCTAACCACATAAATTGCATCATTGGTGGTCCCTGACCACATAAATATAAATAACTGGTGGTCCCTGACCACTTAAATATGAATAACTGGTGGTCCCTGACCACATAAATCTGCATCATTGGTGGTCCTTAAATACTACCACATAAATCTATAACTGGTGGTCCCTGACCACATAAATACAAGTGACCACATAAATATGAATCACCGGTGGTCCATAAAATTCCATCCTTTACCCAAGGGTTATAACATCAAGGAATAGGTTTGCACTATGAACCAACAAGTGTGGCTCTCATATGTGGGGGAGTAGGCCATGGTCAACGTCCATGGGAAGATTACAATGACTTGACATAGATCCTTTATCAGGATTAGGGACAACACCCTGAGCTCGTAATCTCCTGATGGTAGACCATGTGCCTCTCAACCCCTATTTATACTAGCTGGCATCACACTCCCATTAGGTGGGAACCAAACGCTAGGGGTGCACATTTAATCATACAAATAGAACTAACACAAATGAATACATCACATTTCATTTAATGGATCATCATCGACACATTTCATGCTTACTCCATTTTCACAACAATCGACTACACAAAATAATCACGAAGGGTACAAATAGGGGATTGTACTAGACATCCACCACCCTTATCCCAAGTCAGATACCATGTATCTTGTACTTGGAGCACAACACATAGATTGGTTTCCACATGACAAATCACATAACTTTCAAGAATTCTATCACTACATTCCATGTGAGCCAAAGATACACAACATACACTCATTTTTACCACTTAGTCTATCCACAAAAATTGCCACAACACCCAACATAAGAACCATCACAAGGTATTAACACCCACAAAGAATACAAAATGTCTTCATTTCCAATTTTCACCTTTTTAAAGCAATAAACCCCTTTCCTTTCACATACTTAAACCACAATATATTCTATTCTACCAAATGACATACACTTTCATGTTAAAACACCTTCTCAAACAAGGACACCCAAGACTCAAAAATGATACAAGAAACATAGTCCAATTTATTAGCACCGCCATCACCACACTCTTTTCACTAAAAATTAACTTGTCCATGCTTTTAATGTTTGCATGTCTAAATAGGATATAATGAGTTAACATTTATATGGCTCCCTATAACTAATAACGCAATTGAGAACCTTAAGTCTCATCAATATATTGCTATCATAATGCACATGCCATCTTACATCCTAGCCATATCATGAAATGAAAGAACAACATATATTCCAAATTTAGCAATGCAAGGTTTACTAAATCATTCATTCCCTCACTACCATTTTCATCTATTTACTAGATGCATATTATTCTACTGTCTTGTTTTACCTCAATATTAATTGACTCTATGCACAAGGTCAC